>JARIHP010000335.1:0-20714 GCA_029282125.1 Mycena amicta | reverse complement strand
GCTAGCCATTGCTCACGTTCACCCGGGCCGGCCGCCTCGCCGTGGGCGGCATTTGTTTCAAGGCGGTGAGCAAAGATTAACTCCAGCTTGCCGGTATTCAAGTTGAGCTTTCTGTCGATGACTTCATGAATAAAAAGGGTTCAAGACTTCGCAAATCACGCATGCCCGAGTCGAACGGTTCATCGCGCAATTTCAGGCTACAACGCCTGTAAACCGGTTAACCTACTGCCAGACGAAGCTCTTGACACTGTAGTTTAGATCTCGGAGTCCTTGGACCACTGGCTGCCAACGCATTCAACCTAACCTGGACATTCGACGCGAAGGAACGAGAAGCCAGGGTAACGGGTGAATTAGGATACACGCGTGTGTGTAGAGACAGAGATCGAAAATACAAATGTGCAGTTGTGTATGTGTGTTCTGTGTGTAAAGCAGAGAAGAGGCAAACGAAGAGAGCAATCGCAAGGCGTAAAAGTCAAATCAATCAACATACGTCGGCGGCCCGTCCTTCTCCTCTATCCTCCGAGGACGCGTCGGATCCCTCAGAGCATCCAGCGATTTTTCGTGCGTGTACATCAACGACGGTCCACGCGAGACCAACCCGCCACTCGCCCTTGAACTCGAACCTTCCCTCGCTGTCGATGTGGAGATCCGAGCGACCTCCGCGCGTAACGACCGCACCTCGGCTTCTAATGCCGCGAATCGGCCCTCGGTCTCTGGCGGCTCCTGGTCCTTGGAGAATGCTTGCCAGGCCCCGCCGCCGGCGCGTTGTTTCCGCCTACGACGTGCAGACAGAAGAAGACCCCGCCGATGAGCACGGCGAGCAAGGCGCCCATGCTCCCCCCACAGCCGCTGCGACGACTTTCCCGTGGCCGCTGCTACTGCTAATGCTGTCCGAATAGCTCCAGCCGTCAACGCCGTAAGTCGTTACAGGGACGCTGGGTTCGACACCGCTTGACGGCGGCGGGAACCCGACAAAGGAGGTGACTGAGGTTAGGAGGTCGTGGTTGTGGTAGGGTCAGGACTGCTGCTATGATGGTGTCGGGTTTCCGAAGTCCACAAGCAGCTGCAGTCTTCGTGGTCAGCGAAACGGTTATCCCGCGAAAGGCTGGCACGCGCACCGATGTAAACGTGTGCCCGTCGCTAACGAACTCCTCCGTAATCGTAACTGGCATTCTGCGCAGCACCAAGGACTGCGGCTGCGGAGGACGGGAAGATGGGAGATGCGCGCGCGGGGGGCGAGACGGGGAAGACGGCGGTCGAAGCCCGTCTGGGAAAACTGCCCCTCGAAGTTTTGACGAGACACGTAAGGTCGGGTTTCACGCTCATCGCCGTCTTTGATGGACAGCGGATGGGGATGGCGAGGAACAGAGATTTCGTCGAAGGAGAGGCAGGGAAAGCATCGTGAGTAGGGAAAGATAGTTGCGGCACTCTGGGAGAGTGCTGGCAGGCAGCGGATCCGGATGTGCTGCGCAGTGCGCACAGGACTCAGAGGCTTGGCAACGGAGGGTTTCGCACGAACGTCGGCCGTCGTCGCGAAGGGAGATCTGAACAAGCGGCATCGCGACAACGTTTTTTTCTCGCGTCGGGAATCCTCCTGGAGGCCTTGAAATCTCTCGTTCATTGCAGGCAGTTGAAAGCGTAAGAATTGCCTTCGACCGGAGAACGCTGGCTGCAAGAAGTGAGTGAGATGGGTGTCGGGATCAAATGGCGTGAGAACCGTCACGGGACCTGTATCACCTTTCCTTCGCACAGCAGGTCTACCGCTGCGGCTCCCCACCGTATCTTCTATCCAGCGCGATCCTCGCCTTGCCGCTCTGTACACTGCTCAGAGGAGCCCTGGTTCGATGCAGGGCCGGGATCTTCCCAGTACTTATGCGACGACCCGCCTTTTCTTGCTCTCCAACACTCCCGCTTTTTTGCCTTGCAATTCTGCGCAACTGCGCACTGCACGCCCAGAATACTCGGGGAATTGGAAGTCCTAGCTCGAGACTATCGCTCACATGCGCGCTCCGTTCTCCTCCACTGCGTCACTGGAGTCCGCGAAGGCACACAACTGCGACAGTCTATACCCTTCCCCTCTCCGCCCTATATATGTCCCGGCGGTGCTGATACCGCATCCGAGCTGCATGTGCTCATCGGCCGTAATGCTTTCGGAGCCACCCTTGTTCGACGCAAGGGCGGGATCCTGGATCGTCCTGAGAAGTCTCTTTTTTCTTGCTCTCGGCTCACGCTGCTTTTGCAATGTTCATCCTACGCACTCAGGCGCATCTAAAAGTCTCGGAAAATTGGAAGTACTCTCTGCTCGAGACTACTTATCGCTAGCACTCCACTGCGTCACTAGAACTCGCGAATCCACACAACTGCGAGAGTCTATACCCCCCTCGCTCAGTCTCATATATGTCCCGGCGGTGCTGATACCGCATCCGAGCTGCTTGTGTTTGCCAGAAATCGAGTGTTATCGGAGCCAGCCTTGTTCGACGCAAGGGCGGGATCTATCCGATGTGAATCCCCCTTTTTCTTGCTCTCGGCTCACACTGCTTTTGAAATGTTCATCCTACGCACTCAGTGCATCCAAAATTCTCGGGAAATTGTAAGTACTTTCTCTGCTCGAGAGTACTTATCGCTCCGTCCTCTTGAACTGCGTCACTGGAACAGGCGAATCCATACAATCCCCCCTCTCCGCCCAATGTATGTCCCGGCGGTGCTCATACCGCATCCGAGCTGCCTGATGGGCAGAGATACGCTGATATCGGAGACACCCTTGTTCGACGCAAGACCGGGATCTTGGTCGGTGATGGTACTTTTTTTGCACTCAACCACCACTGCTCTCGACCACCTTCGCAATGTCCCATCTACGTATCCACCTAAAATCTGATTCCGGGGGACAATTGAAAGTACTTCTCTCACATCGCTTTTTCTGCCGCCGTAGTACGTTCCTCTCTGGCCTGGAATCCGGGAATCTATCCAACTGCGAAAATATACCCCTCCTCCTCGCTCAGCCCGCTAAATGTCCCGGCAGCGGTCACACCGCATCCGATTCACCTATGACGGCGGAAAGAGAACGCCATCGGAGGTACCCTTGCTCGACGCAAGGCCGGGATCTTACAGATTATTGCGGCTTTTCCTTTTTCTGGACCACCACCGCCGCCTTCCGCAATATCCCCTTCTAATTGTAGCCTGTATCGTGCGGTACTCCTCTCTTTCCTGGCGACTCCGATCCGTACAACGCTACGTTTCTGAGGCTAGCACTGCTATTTATTTCTCCTCGCCCAGCCTGCCAATGTCCCGGGCGCGGTACGCGTACCGCCTCTGGTCTGCTTGCCCCAGAGATGTTGAGACTCCTATCAGAGTAACCTTGTTCGCTACAAGTCCGGGATCTTGGCAGGTCCCATGCAATAATGCTTTTTCCTGCTCTCAACCACCACCACTGCAAGTACCTTTGCGCTGCGTTACTGGAAGTTTCGAATCCATACAGCGATACCTCTCTCAGCCTGCTAGTGTCCTGGCGGCGGTGCTCATACCGCATCCGAACTGTATGTCGAGTATCATCGGCGGCATACTATCGGGGGAATCTGTTCGACACAAGGCCGGGATCTGGTGGTCCTGTTTATATCCTTTTTCTCTCGCTCCTGGACGATCGGTTTCTCTGCTATCTATCCCTCCTCGCATACCACATTCGAGCTGCTTGATACATTGCGCGATCGCGGAGTACTAATGGGAGGAGAAACCTCGGGACGGGACTATACGTTCTGCCACGTATTTCTTTTGGATTATTCTGGCTTTCGTCTTTCGTTCTATGCCTTGCTCGTCTTCAGGTGGAGAGAGAGTGTGTGTTTTGGGGACCAACGAGAAATCGATTGGTCGCCAGAGCTCTCTCGCTCGGCCCGTAAGGGACCGCGCTCGAGGCCGGCCTCGGCGAAGAGACTAAAAACAGACTAAACTACAGAAGGGAAAGCGGGTAAGGGTGGGAGACGAAAAAGAATCTAGTCTATCGAGCTGTGTGAGTGTAGGTAGAGGAAGAGGACGAGCTGCGATACCTATCGAGCTGTGCGAGTGTAGGTAGAGGAAGAGGACGAGTACGATAAGAGAGACCGAGTGATATATATATATCCGAGAGACAAAGGGAAAAGATGAAAGGACGCGAGGCGCGTCGTGCTCGCCTGCATAGACCGTGTTTGATGCATCAAACACCTCTCTGAATCCAATGGAAAAAACAAAATCATGCGCATTCTGGTAGCCTTTCGACGGTGCCAGCGCCTCGGTGCGGCCTCCCTTTTTGCATTGATCTACCCCGTTTCACCAGACCACCCAAGCGCCTTACTCCCTCCTGCCAGTGCCCGCGCAGCCCAGTCCTGACTTCCCATTATCTACGGCCTCCCTGGTGCTCCTCCGCTGCGGAAATCTGCGTCGGTGTATGGGTGCTGTACGCCGATCCGTAAGGCCCCGGGTTGGCAACCTGCGGCGTTTTAACATGCGCTCCCCGAGTACTTGGGTGCTCACCGAAGGCGGGTAATTTCCGTAGGGCTGGACGGCCGGACCGTAGTTCGCGTATTGCTCGTTAACCGGTCGGTGACGACTCGGAACCTTTAGATGGCACAGCTACTCACTTGGTTTCGAAGCCTCTCGCTCTCCGCCTTCTCCTCCTTTTTCTTGAGCATCCTCTTAATGAACCGGATGAGGAAGATCATGTTGTTTGTGTTGTCGGTGTACGAGTTGCGTCCAGGTTGCCAAGCGACAGCTTAATACTTTGACGCTCCTCTTCCAGGCAGTGCCACCACACACTGCGTTCCGTGACAGCCCCGTCGGCAAATCACCGTTGGCCGACGGCCCGTCGACGGGGCCCTCGCGAAGGGAGACAAGTGCATAGCTTGAAAGGTCCGAGTCCAGCGGGAGCGGAGAGGTACAGTTTCAGTCGCAAGAATTGACGGTTAACTCGGCCGCAAAACAACCTGGCCACTAGAGAGAGAATCAGTGAGATGGGTGTCGGGATCAAGGCGCGTGAGAATTGTGACGCCGTGACGACCATTTTTCCTTCTCACCACCATCCCGCCTGACCATCGCTTGCTACGGCTACGTACTGCTCCGCGCCGTCTCTACCTCACCCTGCTCTGTACATTCAAGTTGCTCATGGCTACGAGCAGCGGAGGAGGAGCGCTTGTTCGACGCAAGGCCGGGGTCTTTGGTAGGTGAATGGATGTTTTCTTGCTCTAAAGTCTCAACTGCTCTCAACCACCGATGCTCTCTCAGTGTCAACGGCGTCTCACTCATGTATGCGACTGCACTCAGAATTCGCTATCTATCCCTCCTAGCTCAGTCCGCTACCATCCCGGCAGTGCAACTTGAATGCAAATACCGCATCCGAGATAGCTCACGTCGATATATCCGATGCTATCGAAGAAATCTTGTTCGAAGCTATGCCGGGATCTAATATCTGCCACAGTTGCGTCTACTTTTTTTCGCTCTCGACCACTGATGCAACCATTGCTTTGCCATGTCCTGATTCCGTCGGCGAATTTCAAGTACTCTCCCGCGCCTCACTGGAAGACTTGAATCCATTCAACTGCTGTCTCCGCTATCTATCTGTCCTCGCTCACCCGGGCTACTGTCCCGACGCCGCACTTATACCGCATCCGATCTGGCTACTATGTTCGCACCTCCGACTGCTATCGCAGGAAAACTTGTTTCGACGCAAGCCCGGGATCTTACATGGACCGCGCTTTTTAGCGCCACGACTGCTGTTTCAAAACGCCATGTCCGGGCGCCCTGAGGTCTACTAACGCAACTCACACGCATTCCGTGAATCGGAAATACTTGCGCAGAAAAACTAGAGTCTATCCACGGTACGTTTGCACTGCTAGCTTGACTACTTATTCCTCCTCGTGCAACCTGCTACTGTCCCGGCGGTGCATATACCGCATCCGAGCTGTCTCTCTGGTCACCACTATGGGCCATCGGAAGGAAACCTTGTTCGAAACAAGGCCGGGATCTCGTGTATCCAGCCTTCTTCTTTTCTTGCTCTCGGCTAACACTTCTTTCGCAATGTCCCGGGGACCGCGCCGCGCCCTCAGTTGACGCACGGCTGCCGTTGCGTCGGCGAATGGGAATTGCAAGCTCTTTTGCGAGCGGGAATGCGGCGGCATGCCGCCAATCCGCTACCTATCCCTGCCTAGTATTATCCCGGCGGTGGTCATACCGCTAGCTATTGCTGTAACGAATCTAATCGATGCCATCGGAGGAAACCTTGTTCGACGCAAGGCCGGGATCTACCACACTGCCGCGGATATTTTTTTTTGGATCTCCTCTGATGATGTGACGCAAAGTCAAGGCAACTTGTCCTCTTCTAACCCCTGTACTAGTACTTCTCGATCGCATACATTGCCTTCAACAACAGAGATAAGGTTCCCAACCTTTTCCCCACGTTCAACTCGTCTGCTGTCGCACATTGTCTTCGTTCGTTTTCGTCTGCTATCTGCAGATTACATTAACCACCAATCATAGCTGCAGGACAGACTCACCTGAATCCGAACGGTCAAGAGTGTCGCCTGATGCCGGCAACGTCTCATCTGCAGCCACATTCCGCTCACCATCGCCCGGGCTGTCCCAGACATGGTCATCGACGCGCGCAGTCCTGCCTCCCTCAACTCGGACGCTGTTATTTGAAGTCTACAGCCACGTCACTCGGCTGTAGTCCGTTGTTCAGACCAAAACGCACGCAGAGAACTCCCTCCCCAACTCCTTCCGCTGTTCAGCACCCAATCCCTCCCTCCAACGCACTCCACCACTCCAGCTCAGCCTTCGACATCGCTCGACGGAGTTTGCGACTCGCCGTCTTCGGCGAAGCGATGTGCACGAACCACAACACAATCCCGATTGCGGCGATTGCGGTCAACAGCCCGTGAACGATGGGTAGAGGAAAGGATAGGAAACCCAGCGTCGTTGAGATGATGGACGTGTCGTCCGAGATGGATGCGGTGGAGACGTCCATCCTGCTCGTACCCCCGCCCGTGTTGCAGTGCTCATTTTATTGTGAGTCCAAGACCACTTGGCTGGCGTGAACCAAGATGACCTCCATGCCAATGTTCTTGTGTATATATAACGAGAGCCGCGCCGAGGAAATGTCGGCGATATGATATCTGCCGACGGTAGGCGCCCGCCAAACTGCCATGCGGCGATGGCTACTTCAAGTTGGCGCCGACCAAGAAATTTACTGTCGTCACAATAATCCCTGTGCTTGCGTGTTCGATAAATTGTTTTGTATGGATTTGAACAAGAGACATAAAATGGCCGCTGGTTGCCGGGCTTCCCGGCGCTATGAAGCATCCTGCACCCGGTTCGAACGGGTTTCTGCTGCCATTCGAATTGTAAGGGCAAATGGAAAGCGAAGAACGGCAGTGTGCACTATCATCATGCACGGACAGGACACGGTGCTCACACTCAACGTGCAATAGATCCTAGAGATTTTTCCGATATCTAGCGGGCCAAAAAAAACAGACAGCATGATTCAAAAGATCCCGCCACCGAATAGAACGGTCGTCGTGCAATGCCATGTAATTTTCGCCACTCGCCATGCTATGTTGGTGCACAGACAGGATATTGTCATTCAGATAGAATGCCGGTGTCTGTGGCATGTGCATTCAAGTTTGAACGTCGGAGCGGCTGTGTTGCCATACCACATGTCCGCAGTCATATATACTCCTTCTATAATCTGTACCTCCCGAATCAAGCCGCGCAATCAGCGGCGATTCAGCGCACTGACGCAGTTTATGACGCGCCATTCTATCTGATCTAATCTGATCTAATCTGGCTCTCCGTTTGGATTGCCCGCTTTGACAAGCACCCTCGACCGCAACGAAGCCAGCCCTTGGACCCAATGCCTTGTATTTAGGACCCATGCACCCGCCACGTAAAGAATACAAAAAACATTTTGCACTCGAGGATTCATTCCCATGTCAATGGAGGTAAGATGACAATTGTTCCTCGTTGAAAGTAGAGGTATTGATTTTTTTTCAGGACTCGAGTACCCACAAGAACTTGAAGAAAAAAGATTTAACTACCATTGAATGCTGAGGATCCCGTCCCCGAGTCGAACAGGGGTAACGCATGCGCACTCCGTGCACTTGTACATATAGTGCAGAGTGCGTCCACACAGGATCATTATTCGCTGTACTCAACCCGATACTTACTGTACACTTGCGCTGGCGCGGACCAAGCCGGACACACCTACACCGACCATCTCCGAAATATGTTTCGAAACCATCACCAACAACCGATTTCGAAGACACCAGCGCCTTGCCGACCACCCCTATTTGGAGGGCAATATGTGATGGGGTGGTGATTGCCCGTTGTTAGCAAACAAGACCTGACGCGCCTTTGTCTGCCCACGACCCTCGGTCGTGTTTCCCTTTATTCCTCATTTCCCTTTCATCGCTCAGTGGCTCTTTATCTCACGCACCATATATATAGCGCCTGCCGAGTCGCAGTGAAGACCCATCCGTGTCTCACACTGCGCTCGCAGGTAAGCTTTCCTCATCTACTCACTCCGTGTCTCACACTGCGCTCGCAGTTCTCTTCCGTAGATCTCTGTCGTCGCACACGATATTTGACTCCCCACCCACCATCCCTATTTCATTTTATTACATTCTACTCATTTACTCTCTCCATACTTGTCCCTCGTAGCTAGGCTTGAGTCTGATCCACGCGATCGACTCGAGAGCTTTAGGACCCAATAAACTTGATCCCAAACTCACGCGTCTCTCTCACCCTCCTCTCGATCCGTCCGCGTCGCGTAACGGAGGCTAACGTATTCTCATCCGGATCCAGCGTCCATATGCCGCGAATCGCGAACTCGGCGCGAATCCTTGAGGATTCGCGACACGGATGGATCGACGGGATTGGCGGTCGACGGGATTGGCGGTCGACGGGATTGGCGGTCGACGGGATTGGCGGTTAAAAGTAAAATGCCGTTCACCGTTCACCGTTGTCCCCTTCCCTTTCGTTGCCTCGACAGTCGAGATGAAACGCAGGACATTGTGCCTTATCGGGCAACACCATCAATCAGTAATGCAATCAGTGAAAATTATTTTTGCCTCTCGCCTCTGCGTTCGTGCCTCGCGTCTTGCTACCTTCTTGCTTCGTCCCATCCATCGCCCATCGCCCACCCACTGGCCCGCTCTTTTCGCAAGCATAGATGTACGGCGACGACACCCCCGCACGCACAAGGAGTCTACACGGCTGGTGCCGGTTCTTCCTCTTCCATGGCGACGGCGCCCTGGTCCCAGCACGCCGGCGACGGCTACACGCTGCCGCTCTCGCTTCCGTACACTGGCAGCCTCGCTCTACAATCCGCACAACCTCGGCATCGATCTCGGGATAGGAGTGGCGTACGCGGACACGGACACCGAGCGGGGTGAGGGAATGGGTATGGGCGTAGACGAGGGCGTGGCACTGCGGGGGAACGCGAAGAAGAAGCGCAGGGAGGCTGGCGAGCCGTACGGTGACAGCAACGACGACGATGGAGACGACGACGGAGACGCGCAAGACGACGACGGCGACAACGCTGCCCGAAAACACCCCTGCCCACACTGCCACAAACGCTTCAATCAACCGTCCAAGCAGCTTGCGCATCCACCTAAACACGCATACCGGCGCTATGCGTTGCGTTTTACTTGGTTTCTCTCTCCCTCCCGCTCCAGCTGACAACGACAACTCGGTACATACAGCATTCGTCTGTCCGCTCCCCGGCTGTGGCCGCGCATTCAACGTCAACTCGAACATGCGACGACACTTCCGGAACCACGGCGACGCGCAAGAGATGCAAGGCTTGCTCTCCGATGCCAGCAGCAGCTCGCGCAGGGGTCGGAAGCCTGCTGGGAAGAAGCCCAAGAAGACCAAAAAAAACGACGTCCGTCTCTGCGCCACCCTCACGACCCCCATCCACCGCCATCGACTCATCGTCGATACAACGTCCAGCACTCTGCATCCTCCCTTCACGCTCCAGCAACGTTCTCGCGTCTCGCACCGCCCACACGCTCCGCTTCCCATGGCCATTCGCCGTACCCCGCTTCCCTATCTGTTCCAGAACGCCCGACTTCATTCCATGTCGACGTCTTTCCCTGCCCTCTTCCGACCCAGAACCACACGCCCACTGTGCTTCCAATCAAAATGAGTGTTAGGAAAACAATCAAACTGAGTGTATGTTACAATCAAATTGATTGTTCGAAAACAATCAATTTGACTGTCTATTGCGCGAGTTACAATCACATAGATTGTTTCTTTACGCAGTTTGATTAGGATACAATCTATCTGAGTGTAGCTTACAATCAATGTGCGCTATCTTAACAATCGATATGCGCTATTCATACAATCACATTGCTGAGCTGGATTGGGTTCCTTACACTCAGATAGATTGTTCTGTAATCAATTGGAGTGAAAGCAGTAGTATTCATTGTATCCTACGACATGCAGCCAGAGCGTACCCACCCGTGGAGCCAGAGCGTACCCAGCCTCCACACCGTCCCCACACCGCTCACCTCCGCCGAGAACCATCGCGAGGCTCGTGGAGCTAACTAAGTCGATCAGCGCGAGCCGTCCGAGTATCAGCGATGGACTCACCTAAAGTCCCATAGTCCCTCGTTCTGCGCTCCGGTGTTTCGAGGCTGTCGTTACAGCGTGATCCTGGAACTCGGCGGTGGATGGCGATATAGAGTCGAAGATGCGTGAGGGGACGTAAGTCTCATATTAGCACTGGAGCGCGGAATCAGCCGAAAGTTTACTCACTGTTTAGCGCCATCCGTCGGTCGTCCATTGCAAGTGCGCTGCAACATGTCCCCGCATCTCGTTGATCTTGTCACTTGTGAGTTGCACGATATCTCGAGGCGGGAGGGTGAAAGAACGTCCGGAGGCAGCGCGCGCGATGCGTATCGTCTTGTGGTGCATGCTCGGAATCCTGTCGGCGCTATAGAACAAGTCAGATTGTGCCAATCATCCGATGGCGGAACACGATGTAGTCGCCTGAAAGCGCCGAGTCCGGCAATCTGCCTCGCTGACGGCTCAGATGACCAACGCCGGTAGTACAGACGACGACCCGCGGTTCAAAAGTCAGCCAAGCTAGAGAATCAGAGAAAATCACACTCACTCAGGACGCGATGATGGAACAAGGTCGCACCGTCGAGCAGGACATGCGATGACTATATCGGAATCAAGGTCAGTTGCGAGAAAATATGATCCAAAAGAGATCACAAACCTTGTTGAGGACGGGTAGTGACGGCAGAACTTGGCTGGGTAAGCTTCGGGAACACATCCAAGGAAAAACACATGCTTTGACGCGGGAACTGAGGATTCGGCGGTGATGAGACCAAGACCAAGAACGAGAGAGGCTCGTAAGCGAATCAGAATCGCAGAAGGAGCGAGACGGCGTAAAGAAGCACGTACTAGCATCGCAAAGAAGGGCCCTTTTCGCCAATGGGAACAAGCACGCGCCATGGTCGAGGACGACGTTCGACAGAAGACCCGAGATACTCTGTCGTCGCGAAAAAAGAGAGGCAAATATCAACAAGGTTCAACTCTGAAGAGAGAAAGAGAAACGTACGTGCAATCGAAGGTGGAGAAGTCGACGTCATTCGATGTGTGCATCATACTCTCCGAGCTCATGGTAAGCAGTATGCTGAGAGGAAGAAGAAGGTGACGCACGGAATCAAGGTCCTCTGGAAAGAGCGCGCCGAAGACATCGGTCGTGAGAAGGGCCAGGCGAAACCGGAGGAGACATTCCTAAGCATCGAACAGGAGGAAGATGACAGAACATGAACGCATGCACCTGCTCATCCTCCATGCCAGGAAGACGTAATCAACGACGCACGCGCAATGAGGGGGCAACAGTGGCGACGAGGAAGGTAATACAGGTGCGATTTATGCATTAGAAGGGTTAGAACTACGCAGAGCAGCAATGAGTGAGCACGGACCAGGTCCCGATATGCTCAGTACTCGAAATCCACTCTTCCTCGCGTTCCGTGCCATTTGTGTGCAGAAGCACATGTCCGCGCCGTAAGTTGCGAATGGTCGCTCTAGAGAGCCTTGAAATGCGCGATGGATCGACTCGTACACCGCCGTTGTATCTTGAGGTCAAAAAAAATGTCAGCCTGATGCTCTCTAGAGAGACTCGGAGGGATCTCAGCAAGGCTCCGAAATGAGCTCAAAATCAGCTCAGCTTTAAAATCAATTGATGATTTTTTGAGCGCTGATGTCCAAGCAACGTCTGCAACATGACGTCCGCCGGACGGCAGCCATCCAGACGGCAGTGCGATCGCTGCCTGTGAGCTCCAAGAGACGCTCATCCGGTGCTTGACAGACGTCATAAGAGCATCAATCGACTCATTGCATGAGAGGCTGCAGGCTCAAATGAAAGCAATTAAAAAGCTATAATATTCACTGGCATGGTAATGAGTGCGACGATGGCGACAAAGCGTGATTATTTATTGAGCTGAATCTCAACCCTCCTCCGTCGGCATGCCCGCCTGAGACCCTGTCTCTTCGTCATGCACCACTTCGCTCGTCCGCCGACGCTTCCTCCGAGTTGTGACCGTATTACTCAGCTCCACCGGAGCCGCGACGAGCGCCGCATGACGGAACAGCGTAAGCTGCCAGGCCGGAATGGTTTGACGGGTCGGCGACCGGGAAGGCGTTGTCGTTGGCGGGATCACCGTACTTCTCTTTGTCCATGTCGTAGAGTCGATTCATTGCGCTGCAATCAACTGAGGTCAATAGAACATCTGTGCGTGGAGAGGAAACACATACGCGGTGCAATCGACAGCAGTTTTGGCCCGGAATGACGAGAGAACAGAATCTACCTTGATCCAGAACTTGTTAACCTCGAGGTCGGGGTAGCTGACATATACCCATCGCTGCCAAACAATCAGACGAAAAGGTACATCGAGGAAAAACAGGAACATACCCAAAATGCAGCGCGGAGGTACACCTGAAGCGTCGGCTTCGGTGCATTGGGGCCCTTGCCAACGAGTGCATGGGCCAGCTTTGCAATGTTCCAGCCCTCTCCATGCGAGGCGTCAATCTATCAGTGGGTCAGTGGATGAATTGAGATGCAATAGAAGCACACCTTCCCCTTGATGATGTTGCGGTAAGAGGTGAGGTTCTTGTTGATGTATTTGAGCACGGCGGACATGCGAGCAACATCGTCGGCGGCGGGAACGATGCCCTGGTAGCTTTCACGCATCGCGTTCTATACAACGAAGATCTTAGTGCAAAGTGAAAGTTTGACGGCGCACGTACCGCAATGTGCACAGCGGCATCGATGCCGCGGCATGCGGAGGCTTGAGGGCACATGAGGTATGCCGGGGTGTACACTTTGCAGAGGGTCTACACGTTGAAGGAAGGTCAGCAAGGGTGAGAAGAAGAGCCAATCACGCACTTTGAGATTCTCGGGAAGCACATATGTCTCGGCATCGTGGGCGGTGTCGTCCTCCTTCATCGAGATGAGCTGCAGTACAGAGGGCAAAGACGAGGCCGAGGCGCTCGTCAGTCGAAATGGGCTGCGGGAGAAGATGGGTGGCGAGTTACGGAAGTAAAAGGAAGACACACCTGGCAGAAGTTCTCCATCGAAACTGCCGCCTGGCCTTTGAGGCCGAACTGGCGTTTAGCCATCTGACAAAACACGAAGAGCGGGACGCAGGACCCGCTGTAGAGCGACTGGGTGTCCGGAAAGTCGTTGTAGGGCTGGTCGGCCGTCGATGGAAAGCCGTCCGCGCTGGGGGTGGGCATAGCACTGGAAGGATCCAGGCTTTCGAGCTGCGAGAACAGAATGTCGGTGGGGTCCATGGGAGAGAGAAAGGCGCTTGGATTGGATCGACTGTGGGTTGTTTTAAGGTGGGCTGAGTCTGGCGGCCGTGCGCGCACGATCATGGGTGCCTGGTTAGCGAGGTTAGCGAAATTTGCAAGCAACAGCCGAGATTGTGAAACAGGGCGGACACAGGAGTGCGGAAGATGTACGGGGATATTCAGAGGTCAAGCTGACTGCACCAGCTCGCGCTGAAATACTGCAATGAGAAAGACGCGGGAGTCATGCACATTTACGACGCACCGAGCCCTCATGCTGATGTCCCTCTCCAAAATCCTTCAAGGGTGGCTCCAGGCGAGTGTGAGGGTCCAAAGGAAGAGGCGGATGAGGCGGAATGGGGATGGAGTGGGTCCGTGAAAGTGCAGTGTGCGGAGCGTCGGTGCCAGTGCGCTCAGGGTCGGCTATGCAATTCCTGAGGAGTGTTGAGCTCAGGGTTCAGGGATGATGTTGGAGAGATGTCGGTGAGAGCTGCGGCTGGAACACTCTGAAGAGGGAAGTGGGAGACGGTGGTCAAAAGCAGACGGTCAACGCTCATGTGATGCGGTGACTGGTGGTCACACCATCAATCTCATCGCGTCTCTTATCGCACGAGGATCTCGGACTCCCCACATTCACGACAGCATGGCAAGAGGCAAGAAGCCGATTCCTGCTGGTATTAATATGCTCCTCTTGAGCATTTCAGCCTCGCTAACGTGCACCAGAATTCAAGGAAAGCGCTGATGGCAAACAAATCTGCTGCACAATCTGTGAAGAGTAGGGATGCCGCCCGTTGCCGTAACGGCAACGGCCGTCGATTCGACGGCTCACCTACGGTAACGGCCGTCATACTCACGGCCGTAGAGCGCTGAGATGAAACCTGCGACGGCACGGTTACGGCTACGGGACGGCCGTAACGGCCTACGGAACGGGTCCACAGTATTTGGCGCACTAAAAGACCTTAAAGTGAGCAAAAACTCATGTTCATTGAGGCTATGCAACCTTTTTGTCGTAAGATTCGTCCAATACCATGTTGGAGCTGCGGTTTATAGCCCAAAACCACATAATCAACATGCAAAATAGTGCAGCGTGGACGACAGAGCTCACCGGGTGTCGAGCAACTGCCTACAAACTCATTCAATCTGCCTCCGACAGGTTCTCGCCGCAATCCGAACTATACCGTCTACTGACCGTTGCCCGGATCAGAGCCGTTGACGGCTATAACGATGGTGCGCTGAGCAGATTATCAGACGATTATTGTGGCATTCAAGCCTAGCCGATATCTAGCCGCGCAAGGAGTGTTCATCGCAGGGAAGTGATTGCTGATTTGCTAGAATCTTGTCATTCACCCGTCGACCCGTAGCGACGGCCGTAACGGCCGTAATTCTACGGCTCATGCGGGTCGGAGCCGTCCCGTAACCGTCCCGTAGGTCCTCGCGCTCAAATCACCGACGGCACGGCAACGGATACCCGTAAGCCGTTGCCGTGGACCCGTCGAGACGGTAACGGGCGGCATCCCTAGTGAAGAGGACCATCCTTCTCAGCTCGAAAAATGGATGGGACGCAATGCTGCTGCTGGGCATCTCGCCTCCGGTGCTCATATTGCACATGCCGCAAACCTTCACCGCAAAGAGCAGCTCCGTCAAGATCAAGCAAGCCTGCTCCGAAATGTGTATTCTGGTCCCGATGTGGCCCCGATGGCCTCCAGCGCGGAGAGTTCTGTCCGCCCCGGGATGTTCGATGTTCCCTTTCCTGACATCGAGCTACCACCATTCTCTATGTTCTCCGAGGCTCCAGTTGACACCGGGATACCAGCGCTGGATGCACATGACGCCGATGCAGAGCGCGACCGCTTGGCTGAGCAGTTGATGCTCCTCCTCATGCAGGCTGAAGATATCGATGAATCCGGCGAACGGGCAGACGAGGAGGACATCACCGTTCCCTTCGGTAACACTTTGGGTGAGTTTTGCAGTCCCGCTCGAAGCAGAATGTCGGCCTAATTAAATTACAACGCAGACGGCGACCAGGAAGATGTGGTCATCGACATGGAGCCAACCGTGAAGGACTTGCGATATCAACCTTATCCAAATCGCATGGTGAGTGCCACCGGGCGAAGTCTGGCTTTCCCGCTCATTGGATTATTTCAAGCACATGCTCCTCGATATCATTGACAATCTTCCACGTCTGCGACTATCCTCCAGCCACCTCAATATCATTATCTGGCTTCTGAAGCAGTGCGGGGTACCGAATGTCCCATCGTTGAGCTCTCTGCGTAAAACGCAGGCAGAGTTGACCAATCTCTGTGGGAACGAACCCAAACCGTACGTGTCCACGGCAGGCAATCGTTTCTTCGTGAATGATGTTCGCGACTCAGTCGCCAAGGTGCGTGAGGTTCCTGTATGTATATGTGAAGCTTTTCTATAACTTCCTCAGGATTTCTCCAACCCAGAAATTGCAAAGCATCTTCATTTCTATCCAGAGGAGACGAGTGGCCCGATCTCTGAGGTTTGGCAGGCGGAACGATGGAAAGAATATACGCCGTCGGAGCTCACTCCCATGTTCTCCCGGGGGCATCGTCGATTCTGGATTGATGAGGTAGCAGAGCTCAACTCCGGAGCAAAGATTCTGCCAGTGGCCTTAATTGTCCGTGACGGAGAGCTCTCTGCAGATTATTTTGATGTCCTACCACATCCGGTGAGTGGTCTCAAACCATGCAGTACACAGTGACTGAGCATAACACAGTCGGGCTGGACACTTGGCTCGGAACAGAAGAAGATCCCAGTGTCCGAAATTAGGTATAATTTTGACGATGTGGTCCAACGAGTTGGAGATAAGATCCGCTGGTCAGGTTGGTCTCACATTCATGCAGTGGAACAGCTTCATCCGCCCCCTTTAGACGAGTCTACCGTACCGCCAATGCCCAACCCGCTGCGAGAGAAAGTGGACGAAGATGAAGATTTGTATGTTGTCATGATCCCGCTTTGGGCTGATGACGTTTCGGGCAACAAATCCAAGCAGTACAACAAGCACATAAATGTCTACATGGTCAACTCGAACCTTCCAGGCCAGCTTCTTCAACAGGAATATTTTGTACGCTTTGTTTCGACTTCCCCGAATGCAACTTCCCCGGAGCAATTTTCGGCGCTCAAAGAGCAGATTCAGTGCGTTGAATTCTCACTTCAGATGTTTGATGCTGAAAATTCAGAGCTACCGAGACTGAGCCTATTCGGTGCTTTAACGCACACACAGGGCGGAAGTGCCGAGCAATTCTTCGTGTTCCTGGCTTGCCCGCCGACAACCCACAGCAGTCTGAAGAAGCCTCCCACATGGGCGGCAATGCAAACCGGAAGTGTCGCCGCTGCAAGGTTGGTGGGGGACACGAAATTACCGAATCCGACCAAGGATATCATGCCCTTCACTTTGTACGTCTCCCGCAACATTTTATTGAGCGTGTCTGATCGATCCTTTCAGGCCGGTCTTGCGCGCACAGCTGCAGAGACCAAAAAGACCTTGGGGCAGCAGCTCGAACTTGCACTGCTGGGCGTAAAAGCTCCAATCGACAAACTGCAGACTGCGACTGGGATCAAAGATAAGGTTGCACAATATTGGATTGATATCTTACTCGAAAAAGCCCGTCGAATGAAAGCGGAACACCCGTCAAGGAAGGCGGATGACATTGCAACCGAGCTACGTGCTTGGCTTGCTGAACAGCCTGGCGACAAGATAAACCCGCTATTGGATTTCTCTGGTGAGCTGTGATAAACTGCATCGAAAACAGGACTTATCGTATTGCAGGTTTGGACCCCAATCGCGACACCCCCGTCGAAATCCTGCATACCATTCTGCTCGGGATCATCAAATATGTCTGGCATCTGTTGCATACGTCCTGGTCCAGCAGCCAGCAGGATCTTTTTGCTGTTCGCCTGCAGTCGACGGACACTGATGGACTAACAATCCCTCCAATCCGAGCTGCGTACATGATGCAATACCGAAACGGTCTAATCGGAAAGCATTTCAAGGCACTCATGCAGACCATGGTGTTCCATATGCATGAGATTACCTCTCCGGAGCAGTTTGCGCTGGTTAAAGCGGTCTGCGCTCTTGGACCTCTCCTTTGGGTCTCCGAAATCGACGACATGGCACAGTATACGGTGTGTATATGTTCTCGCAGCTCTGGTGACTAAACTTGACCTGCAGCACGATCTTAACATCCTCATCGGCAATGTCCTCGACACATTTGGGGATACAAATCCTGCTCGCATCATTCAAAAAATGAAAATCCACCTCCTTCCGCACATTATCGAGGACGCAGTCCGTTTCGGCCCTCCAATTCGCAACTCCACCGAGGTTTTCGAGGGATACAACGCTGTCTTCCGAATGTGCTCGATTCTCAGCAATCACCAAGCGCCGAGTCGTGATATTGCTCTCAAATTTGCGTCGATGGACCGCGTCAAACATATTCTCAGTGGTGGGTATTGGAAGGACGGTGCAAAATGGGTTTGCGCAGGACCAGCGGTCGTCGATGTTCTGAAAACAATGCCGGTCATCCAGCGTCATCTGGGCTGGGTTCCCGCAAAGAGGATTGATGCTGGTACGCTCTCCCTTATACACAAGTTCCTGCTGATTGTATTTTTAACAGGTACGGTCCGTCTGCCAGGTCGGGATAAGCGTGTCCTCCTCCCTTGGTCGCAGACGAGCTCATCATCTGCTTCTGCACTTGGTCTTGCCGCTGAAATGCAGGGCTGTTGGTCGCGTGCTTTATCCATGACCGCGGAATCTGGAGACATCTGCAAGGAGAAATCTTGGATATGCGCCCGGGACAAGACTGCATCCTCAGTGAGCATTTTTTATCCACGTAAGCTCCTGCCTTGACCTCCAAGCAATTCTAAGACCAGTGTATATTTTGGCCGTGTGCTCGAAATCCTGTCGAGTGAGGACGGCAAGTTTAATGTTGTTACATTTGAACAGTTCTTGGTCTCCGAACGACTCCATCCACAATTTGGCATGCCTGTTCTTCACCGACCAGATGCTTCGGGAGAACACCGCATCTGCATCCCCTCAACTGTGAGTTTCATTCATGTTTTCTGAAGATAGACTTGCATGCACTTACATTGAGCGGTTCCAGTCAATTCTCTTTCGTTTCTCCGCAGAGCACGACTGCAGAATGGCAGGGTGCCAGCCAACAGCAGTGCGAGCAGTTATTCAAGAACGTGTTGCTACCTCACGTACGACCAGCCTGCTCGAACACGCTGACAATGAACACTTCCTCGTCAATATGACGGCTTTGCACAACGCCACACTTCTTCGTCGTGTTCTACCCCCGCGCGCTCACGGTGCCTCGACCAATCTACATTGACCGGAGAATGCACCACTCGGAGCTTGCGGCCGTTTTGCGCGTATCTCAGAAGTCTCGGCGAGTTGAAACACAGGCGAAACGGCGCAACACGCTGGCAAAGAAGCTTGAACAGGTCACGGAGGAGATCGCGGCCGCCGCGCAGCCAAGCGCCGATGCGCCATCCGAGATCGTGAACACCCGCAATTTGACATCGACCAGCGCAGGTGTCGATATCCCGATGGATTTGGATGACGAGGATCTCAGCCGTGAGGAGGCGGCTGGCGGCGGTGACCACAGTGATGGGGAGACAACGGATGAAGCCTTGGGAGATGTTCCTGTTGGGGCAGACAACACAGCGAGCAGGAAGAAGAGAAAGAGGTCGCGTAAGAACACCCAATGATATTCATTTCGAGTAGTACGCGCTATTTATCAGACCACACCGCGCGTGGTCTCGTCTGCGTCCGCAGCCACCTCGACCAGCCCCAAACGGTGACCGTTGAGGTACACCATACCCTCGCCAACTTCACGAGATACACACTGGGTGGGAATGAGTGGAAGAATATATATAAGATGCAGACGTACATGCTGAAAGACGTTGAGCACCGGAGCCTTTTCTGTGCCATCTGAATCATATTCAGTGACGGATTCTTGCATTTTGCTTCGGTCGCTGGCTGCCGGTGAAGCCTGTGGCTGGCTGAGGGGCTCAAAGAGCGGGGAATCGAGGAGCTCGGACTTGACACGTGTGGGCGTGTTGTACGCGGGACGGACGCGTCTGCCGTACGGCGCGGGACTCGAACGCGTGGGCGTGGAGTAATAGGGCACGGGCCGCATCGAGCCACGACGATGACGATGGCGATGCGGGGAAACCGATGTCGGCACAGTAAGATTCAGATTCAGAGTCTGTTGGGGGATTGTGTGAGTTTTGAGGGTAAGAAAGATGAAGGACGACGCACATGAGGCCCTGGGCCCTCGAAGTTAAGCACCAAAGTAACCCCAGAGGACACGCTGAGCGTGCATTGCGTGTTTTCAGGCGCTAGAAGCAGCACCGGCGCGGTGTTTGTCTGGGCCATGATTGCGGGAGGAGAAGGGTTGTTGACAGAGGAGTGACACCCGCATGGCTCGTGCCGCAGAGAGCGACGTTGTGTGGATGTTGGATGGTCAGAGGTGCATCGGAGGTGGTGGTCGACGACAGAAAGAGCTTGAGTTCCGATGGGGGGGGGGGGGATTAATTATACTCGCGCGGTCCACAACATGAACAACGAGTTTACGGAAGACAAACAAGTATGTACGCAAAGGGTGGTTACCCTCCGCATCACAATACCAGATGCCAACCGAACACACACTCGTTCCAGGGGTGAGATGGCTGCAAGACGCTGGCATACTGAAACTGGCCGGCCCTCACGAGGCAGGACCACCGGATAAAACCCCTGCGAAAAACCCAGTGGGAAAAAATCGCAGTGGGACCTGGTCGGGGTTCTCCCCTCCCAGGTATAAATCCCCGGTGTCCACCAGTTACAGCAGCTGTCACAGGTCGTCCCTTTGCGGAGTGCATGTGAG
>JARIHP010000334.1:0-20785 GCA_029282125.1 Mycena amicta | reverse complement strand
GCTCTTCGTGGGTTCATATGCATACGGCGCTTGCGATTTCCTGGCACTCACCATCACCAGTCCTACCCCGGACGCTCTGGACTCGAGACGCGAGGATCTTTCAGCGGTCTCAAATGCCCTTGGCAGTATTCTGAAGCTGTGCACGGGTCATTTTAGATTCTCGTCCGAAGTCTCGCCCCGGGCTAGATTTAAGCCTTGTGCACTGCACCTGTTTACGAACGCGACTTTCCCCTCTGTATAATAACACCACGACGCCGTACATCCTCACTCTCGTTTATACACCATGCGCCCTCTTCTCGTTCTCGCGGCGTCCACCGTCGCGTGTTCTGCGGCCATACACAAACGCTCCACAACCGATCCCACCGCACTCTCGGGCAAGACTTTTGACTTCGTCATTGTTGGAGGAGGGACGGCGGGTCTTGCGCTTGCCGGGAGGTTGGCGGAATGGACGAATATCACTATCGCAGTTATCGAAGCGGGGTCGGACGGAACAGAATTCAAGGACCAATTACAATTCCAGGTGTGCACTATCGTTTTGGTGACGATTGCTGCTAACATGTTTTCTAGGAATGTCCTACCTCAATGGCCTAACCGGCACAACGTACGACTGGTCCTACACCACCACTGCACAAACCAGCGCCGCCAATGAGACGCGAATCTGGCCTCGAGGCAAAGGGCTGGGAGGATCCTCTGCGATCAACGGCGGTTTCTGGTGTCGCGGCAGCTCGGGCGAATACGACGCGTGGAATACGCTCCAGAACGGCGCGTCTGGCGCGGAGGACTGGGGCTGGAATGCTATGCAAACGTCCATGAAAAAGGTGCGCCCAGACGTATGTCTCAAATTCAGGGACATTGACCGACTCCCGCTTATCAGGCCGAGACCTTCACTCCAATGTCGGATGCCGACGCCGCGACCTTTTCTGTAACACACGACATGAACGCTCATGGTACGACTGGACCCATCCAGGCCAGCCACAGCTCGTACCAGTACGCGCATCTCTCGACATGGATCCCGACCATGATCAACATGGGCCTGCCTCACCTTCTCGATCCCGCCAATGGCACGAACGCCGGCGTCTCGTTCGTCCCTTCAATCATCAACCCGGCCAACGGCTCTCGCTCAGACTCCAATTTCGGATACATCGCACCATATTCGGGAACGAACCTCGTTATCCTCACGGGCTACCAAGTAACGAAGATCAATTGGAACTCGACCACATCCGGCTCGGCGGTAGCTGGAGGAGTATCCTTTGCGGCCAGTGCGGGCGGGACTGTCTATAATGTCAATGCGGCGAAGGAGGTCATTCTTTCGTGCGTTCCTCTACTCTTCTGCTCTTCGTCTCTGACGTCCCGTAGTGCCGGTACCATTGGATCGCCCCAACTTTTACAGCTCTCCGGTGTCGGACCCAAATCGCTCCTAACTGGCCTCGGAATAGACAGCGTTGTCGATTTACCCGGTGTCGGTCAAAATTTACAAGAGCATCGTGAGTAGTCTTCAATCTCTCTCTCTCTGAATCTAACTGTCAAAGTTTCTGTCTCGCTATACATGCAGGCGACCGATAACGACACCTGGGCTGCGCTGAAGTCCGACCAGACCCTATGGAACGACCAGCTGGCGATTTGGAGGGAGAATGGGACCGGGATGTGGACCTATTGGAACGAGGCTATGGCATATCCCGCGATTTCGCATCTCATGACCACCAACGCATCCAGCTGGGTTTCTTCTCTGGACACAACCTCGGCGCTTTCCACCTCCGTAAGCGCGTCGTCTATGGACTCGACCGTCCAAGCTGGCGTCAAAGCCCAGTATGCGATTTTGGCGGATTGGGCTGCGTCGTCGAGTATCGGCCAGGTAGAGCTCATCTTCAACATGTTTGGCTCGGCCGCGTCCATGATTGGCATCCAAATGTGTATACAGCACCCCTTCTCGCGAGGATACATCAATATCAAGACCAATTCGGTATTCGACTACCCCGAGATTAACCCCAACTACCTCTCCATCTCGTACGATCTCGACGTTCTTCGGGCGGCGTTCAAGTACTCGCGTAACATCATTGCGACGGCGCCCATGTCGGACATGATCGTGGGCGAAACGACGCCTGGGACAGGCACATCTACAGACGACGCTATCAACTCGTACATCGCAAGCACATCGGGGACGGAATACCATCCGATTGGGACCAACTCGATGTTGCCGCTGGAGTATGGAGGGGTCGTCAATACAAGTTTGCTGGTATACGGGACGACGAATCTGCGGGTAGTGGATGTGTCCATTGCTCCGATGCATGTGGCTGGTACGTTCTTTCCTCCAAGCCTTTCTCGTAGCTCATTCTTTGCAGCTCATACTATGGCTACTGCCTACGGAATTGCTGAACGCGCTGCGGACCTTATCAAAGCGACCTACGGTGGAGTGACCACGAGCTCTAACGGCTCCAGCTCTACCTCTTCTTCGGACTCGCCGGGCTCGACGTCGAATAATGATTCCACCACGCACTCGAGCTCCGTACTCTCTACGGGGGCGAAGATCGCCATCGCAGCAGGCTCAGCTGTAGCTGCCATTGCGGTTCTTGCGGTACGTCTCACTGCCTCCAGCCTTTGACGAATACTCACGCATTTGTCCCTAGGCATTAATCCTATTCTGCTTCCGCAAGAAGAAACGAGATGCGGCGATGTCCCGCACCGCAGCAGGGAAAGAGGACCCCTGGTATACGGACGACCTGCCGATGCAACCGCGCGCGCCTTTCATGGCTGCAGGGGCAAACAGGCACTCTACGCAGCCGTCGGAGTTCAGCTTGGATAGTGTGGCGACTGCGACACATCCGGATAACGCCCAGAATATCAAGTACGACCAGCAGTATTTTGGCGGCCAGCACCAACAACCAGCGTACTACGGCGGGGAAGTGGATAATCGGAGCGTAGCGACGGGAAGCGAGGCCACCTACTACGACCCTCAACACCGAGAGTATTCGCCTCACTCGCAATACGGCGCTGTACATTCGACTCTCTCCACTCCCGACGTCGCAGTGCTACATCCATCTTACCCGCCTGGCTCGCCGATGTCGCACAGTCCGATGTCTCCAGGTCCATCGCCTTCACAGCGGTACACCGATCTACCGCAGCATTACTCTCCCGGGTCGCAGCCTCAGTACCAGCATGACGCTTATTCGTACGACCATGCACCGCGGTCGCCCGGACATTGATTGTTCTCTTGTTATCTTCCACGGACGGCTTTGGACTCGTTCATCCATTCATTAATGTATACCAACCCTCGTAAATACAAGCACGGACCTTCATGGACATTCAATACGGACAAAATAATCGTAGATAGTTGTTGCAAAAATGTATCCATCCGCGTATCTCTATGCTATCGATCTGTTAGCGTACTCTACAACATTCTCGACAATCGCGAGCAACCTGCTCTTCGAGGTCAAGCCATGGCTGACGCAGTGACCGTGCCAGTGACGGCGTGACTCTTCCTCCTGCTCTCAACCACCACCATGTCCGTTGAAGAGCTTCAGGCACAGATTCAGAAGGCCTCCGACGAGGTCGACTTCCACACGTCATCCCTTCTCCAAGCGAAACAGAAGAAGATAGCCCTCTACCGACAGCTAAACGCGCTGCGGGACCCCTTAATGCGACTGCCGCTCGAAATTTCTGGCAAGATATTCCTTGCTTGCGTCGAGACCGACGCCCAATCCCACTCTACGAAATTTGAAACCCGATTTCTCTTGACAAAATATACGTTTCCCAACGCCAAACGTGCCCCACTTCTTCTGCTCAATGTCTGCCATGCATGGACGCGAATCGCGCTCGCCACCCGAGCTTTGTGGGCGAGCGTCGAGATCCAGTCAACGAAACAATTCGATACCTGGCTGAATCGCGCCGGAGCTGTCGGACTGAAGCTTATGACAGACAAGTTCTACACGTCCATCGCGGCTACGATCTTGGGGCGGGCGAACCAGTTGCATAGCTTGGACCTCCAGCTAGACAGCAGAGGGCAGCTCGATGCGGTTGCAGGAAGCGCACCTTTTCCGAACCTGAAAGTGCTCGTCATCATCATCCCGTTCCATGCGGGGTTCACACCTCGGCTCGACCAAGTCCTTCGACTGCTGCAATTGGCGCCAAATCTCTCGCACTATACCTTTGAGTATTGGCTGCGAGAGTCTATGCCTCCTCCAGCCGAGGGCACCACTGTAACTCACTCTATTCTCGAGAGCTTGAGCATCATCGAGTACGACGGATTTCCCGACGTGTATTCTCAGCCACTGCTGGCGTTTGTCACGTTGCCTCGACTGTCTAGCCTCTCTGCCGTTCTTGACACAGACTCAAAAATCACTACCCTCGCTCAATTCCTGACACGCTCCGAAATAACCTTGCGTGAATTATTCGTCGTGCATTGGATCTCGAAACAGTTACTCCCGCTAGTTAGCATGGGTCTTACGCATATCGGCATCCGTTACGACTCACACGGCTTTGTCCTGAAGGAACTGGTCCGCAACCCTCGCGAAAACCTTCCACGCCTTACGAGCTTGGTCGTGCGCGATTTCATTCCCGGGCCATACGAAATGCACTATCATGGCATTCTTGCAATAATGCGGGCGGGTTTCCCCCAGCTTCGCACGCTGATATTGCTATGGGACAAGAATGTGGACTCGCCGACCCAGTATCAACGAGCAATGCCTTTGATCGCAGCTTTGCGACCCTTCGCCGAGGATGGCGTTGATATTCACGTCGGAACGGAGGACAAGAACTTGATGGACATTCGAATTCGAACCAATGTCTGGCCCAGAACTTGAAGAACACTGCGAGTACTTAGCATCACTGAATCCGTGTCGGATTGTAACCCAGATTAGAATAGTTCATTGCGAGAAACACCTTGTTTGTGGTTTGAATCCAAATACATTGATTCGGCAGGAGATATAATGCGGGATATCGACGAGTGGCTGCCGTTCGTCGTTGTGAGACTTAGGGCTCCCAACAGTAACCGTATCTGTACGGGTTGTACTGGCCGTAAATACGGTTACGGGTCCCGTACCGGCTCGGGTCCGCGGAGCTGTCCATACGGTAACGGGTACGGGACGGGCAAGCAGCGGATACGGGTTTGCGAAACCCGTATTGACCGGGGAATGATCCAGGGACGACTTGCAGGGACCCCAGCAACGCTGCTTGAGGTGAGGCAGCCTCGAATTTGCAGCTAGGAGCATTTTGGATGGATACTGAAACGCTTAATCACTCACATTACCACCTGTATTCAGCCCGTATACTGTACGGGTTTTCGCAATACGGGGACCGTCCCGTATTGACATGCCTGCCCTCGCTTTACTGTACGGGTAGGCCCGTCCCGTCGCACAAATACGGCCGTAATTCTGACGGCCGTACCCCGTATACGGTACGGTTTAGAGCCCTAGCACTGAGACTTCTCAACCTTGAGCGACAAGACTGCACGGAAGTGAAGGATTCGAAATTCAGGCCAGACCAGATAAGTAAACGTGGATTTCAGATCTGACGGAGGCATCGTGCAGCCCGGAGAGAATTCAAAATCTTTGACAGCAGCGCAGAACATGGTGGAAGGGAAAGAAGATAGGTTGGTTTGGCTTTGTTTGATCTCGAGGGGCCGCACCTTCCGAGCTCTTGCGTCCTCTCTGATGTCTGCTCTCCAGCGAACGAACTCGAGCCTGCCAGCGTGTTATGCGTTCCGTATTGTTTGCTCCTCCTGGGACCTGTAAGGATTCATCAGCGCCATTTCCTTTGAAAGCCAAAAATTGACCATCGCACAGTGACTACCCCGAGTCGCCGGCGTATTTGCTCGTAGAACTCTGAGGCGGTTACCTGTAATCTGCGGCTGCGTTGAGGACCTCGCATCCTGCCGGTGGTAGGGGCGATTTCTCCGCCATGACTGTCTGCGTCGACTCGCCGGCGGCCCGAATACTTATGGATGCAACAGTTGGTGGCCATCCCCGGACGATTCTCTCGCACTAGCGACCGCCACGGAGGCATATCGTTCATCCATTTGGCTCTAAACTCCGGATACCCGCGACGTAATATCTCGCCCTATGAATCTGGTATCTCTTCGCATCACACCAACCAGCTCTACCCCTAACATGATATAAACAGGCCGCAAAACTGACCAAAACCAGCTCTGCACATGCGACCCTCCTTCCCATCTCCTCCCGTTGCCGACTCTGCGCCGTTCAAAACATCCGTAGAGCGTTCGTCTGGATGCTGTTTTCCATTTTCGTC
Source organism: Mycena amicta (assembly GCA_029282125.1). Classification (NCBI taxonomy): domain Eukaryota; kingdom Fungi; phylum Basidiomycota; class Agaricomycetes; order Agaricales; family Mycenaceae; genus Mycena; species Mycena amicta. The sequence continues at coordinate 14,545 of JARIHP010000334.1, read as the reverse complement.
TTTTCAGCAACCCGTTTGTCGAGAGATCCAAGCGCACCACGCACGAGGGCCGGGTCAACGAAGGATGCAGGCGGAGCCATCGCTTGTCCCAAATCCTGGCTTTTCTGTCGTTATAGCCCAGCGACGAGGGTATATAATACGCGCTTAGGTCTTCCAATTGACGAGTTCACGTCCAATCAAGTTGTCGAGGCCCGCGGCAAGCATCTCGAATAATGTCGACGTGGGTGCCGGTCAGTCCAAATGGCATCCCAGGTCGCATCGGCGCTTGCCGGATGTTTTGTTCGTCGTGTGTATTGTACAATTTAGAATATATTCGCTCATGCTGTATGTACTACAAGCTTCCGGATTTACCTTGGGTGCTAATAGTCACTGTCGGGCGGATTTACTCTGTGGGGACAGTGGGATTTTAGGAGAGAGTCTGGCCTGGGTAAGTTATTGTCAATGCACCAAATCATTGTGCACCTATCTTCCTGTCTTACTGCCGGGGGCATAGCCCCGGCGCCTTTTGTATATACATAAGATGGATTCTCGCAGCTAGGCTGAAAGATTCAAGGAATTCATTTTTACAGTGCGCCTCAAATCAGGATCTGTTTCAACATGCTGCAAGAGAAGTGGGGAGGTACAAAATATAACGAAGCTTAGTCAATCTGCGGCACAGAGTAACAATGCACCCAATTGTGGGCATGCGGGATGGCTTCGGGTTCTAGATAGGTCGCACCTTGTTGGGAGATTTGAAGGAAACAAGGTGGGAACACAAAAGTTTTGTGTAGTTCAGGTGGATACCAGAAGAGGGGGGGAACGAAGAGATATGATGCATAGAGAACCACCCAGGTCCATTCCATTGGCCCTGTAGCATAGATGGCAGCTGCACATTAGCTGCATCCCAGATGCGCACAGTTGTGTCATCAGAGCCAGACACCATGCGGGCCCCATTAGGTGAGAAGGCTGCAGACCAGACCCTGTCGCTGTGCCCATCCAGGCGCCGCTGCTTCTTGCCTGTTGGCTGCATCCCAGATGCGCACAGTTTTGTCATTGGACCCAGACACAATGCGAGCCCCCATCAGGTGAGAAGGCTGTAGAGTTGACCCTGTCGCTGTGTCCATCCAGGGGCTGCTGCTCCTTGCCTGTGGCTGCATCCCAGATGCGCACAGTGTTGTCATCGGAGCCAGACACAATGTGGGCCCCATCAGGTGAGAAGGCTGCCGAATTGACCCCGTCGCTGTGCCCATCCAGGCACTGCTGCTTGTTGCCTGTGGCCTGCATCCCAGATGCGCACAGTTTTGTCATCAGAGCCAGACACAATGCGGGCCCCCGTCAGGTGAGAAGGCTGCAGAGTTGACCCCCGCCGCTGTGCCCATCCAGGCACTGCTGCTCCTTGCCTGTGGCTGCATCCCAGATGCGCACAGTTTTGTCATGAGAGCCAGACACAATGCGGGCCCCATTCCAGGTGAGAAGGCTGCAGAAGGTGACCCCTGTCGCTGTGCCCATCCAGGCACTGCTGCTGCTTGCCCGTGGCTGCATCCCAGATGCGCACAGTTTTGTCATCGGAGCCAGACACAATGCGGGGCCCCATCAGGTGAGAAGGCTGCAGACCAGACACGAGGTCCCCTGTGGCCATCCAGGCACTGCTGCTGCTTGCCTGTGGCTGCATCCCAGATGCGCACAGTTTTGTCATCAGAGCCAGACACAATGCACGCCCCATCAGGTGAGAAGGCTGCAGAGTTTGACACCCGCCGCTGTGGCCATCCAGGGCGCTGCTGCTTCTTGCATGTGGCTGCATCCCAGATGCGCACAGTGTTGTCATCGGAGCCAGACACAATGCGCGCCCCATCAGGTGAGAAGCCTACAGACCAGACCCAGTCACTGTGCCCATCCAGGTGCTGCTGCTTCTTGCTGGTGGCTGCATCCCAGATGCGCACAGTGTTGTCATTGGAGCCACACACAATGCGCACCCCATCAGTTGAGAAGGCTACTGAGAAGACCATGCTACTGTGCCCATCCAGGCGCTGCTGCTCCTTGCCTGTGGCTGCATCCCAGATGCGCAAAGTTTTATCCTGGGAGCCAGACACAATGCGGGCCCCATCAGGTGAGAAGGCTGCAGACAAGATCCAGACCCAGTCCCTGGGCCCCATCCAGGCGCTGCTGCTGCTTGCCTGTGGCTGCATCCCAGATGCACACAGTGTTGTTCATTAGAGCCAGACACAATGCGGGCCCCCGTCAGGTGAGAAGGCTGCAGACCAGACCCAGACCCTGTGCCCATCCCAGGTGCTGCTGCTGCTGCCTTGCCTGTGGCTGCATCCCAGATGCGCACAGTTGTGTCATTAGAGCTAGACAACAATGCGGGCCCCATCAGGTGAGAAGGCTGCAAGGAGGTGACCCTGTCGCTGTGCCCATCCAGGCACTGCTGCTGCTTGCCGTGGCTGCATCCCAGATGCGCACAGTTTTGTCATCGGAGCCAGACACAATGCGGGCCCCATCAGGTGAGAAGGCTGCAGAGGTGACCCTGTCGCTGTGCCCATCCAGGCGCTGCTGCTCCTTGCCTGTGGCTGCATCCCAGATGCGCACAGTTTTGTCATCGGAGCCAGACACAATGCGGGCCCCATCGGGTGAGAAGGCTGCCGAATTGACCCTGTCGCTGTGCCCATCCAGGCACTGCTGCTCCTTGCCTGTGGCTGCATCCCAGATGCGCACAGTTTGTCGGATGATCCAGACAAATGCGAGCCCCATCAGTGAGAAGGCTACAGACCAGACCGTGTTGCTGTGCCCATCCATCTGCACAAGTGGAATACTAGCATTAGGGAATCACACTTCAAGAACCCTAGGCCAGTAAAGTGCCTCCATGCCTCCAGATTCTCAGAACTGCCTATTTCTATTGCCAGGCAGCTCAGGTAGAGATGTGGTGTGCAAGCTGATGCTGCACCAGATATGAACACTGCCCACAGTCGCTCAACTGGCGTGTATTCATTCAGTACTTTGGACGCAGAAATCTGATGTTTGGTTTAGAAAACAAATGCTGCATTACTCATGCTACATACCTGGAGAGCCCAGCCACGAGCTTGTCGTATTGCATAACGGCAGTCAACCTTCCAGAGGTTCATTATCTCCATCCAGAATAGCACCTTCAGCTCACAAAACCTCAATAGCGATGCACAACCTTTCAACAGCTTTATCACTGTATCGCACTGCATCAAGATGGCTAGCCCAATGTTGAGAGGCATATTTAATATCAGGCCCAATTGCTGCAACTCGCTCAGCCAGCCCTTCCACTTCATCATCTTGTAAATTGAGGTGACAAGGTTGCAGATGTTGAACTTGAGTGATTTGTCCAAGATGTCAAAGCACTCTCGTGTGCGGTCCACAAAATATGATGCAGCCTGGTTTGCAAGCTTTGAGCGGTTGATGATAAAATCATCAAAGGACTTGTGATATACATAAATCTTGTGATCTCGCTCAGAGACATAGAGCACAGCATGGAGACTACCCAAGCTGTTTCTGACAGCAAGAACATTGTCAGCCACAGCTACCTCACTAGGTTCTTCTGATGCATCAACCACAAGTGGGGCAAGTGCCTGCACTGTCAGAGGCTGTCGTGCTGTACAGCTGCGTATAGAACACGCTCACAGATCTTTGTTGTAAAACTATTTTGGAGCACCTCCTCAATGACCAGGATGTAAAGAGCATCCACAAGTTGATCTTTGCCGTTATCACCTGTCCAAGTCCCTTTTCCAGAATGTGGTCCAGCTGCTTGGCTTGTTGGCCTGCAGTTGGTGGGACACCCGTTTGGGGAGAGGTACCGCGCAATGGTTGCAGCATATATGAAGATCCCAGCAGAATCTTTTACAATGGCTTCAATTTTATCTCCAAGATTGGGCAGTTCTACTTGCAAGAAGCAGCGAATATCGGCCTCAGCATCACTTTTCTCAATATCTTCCAACCGAAAGTGTGCTTTCACTGCATGGCAAGATTCCACAATTTTGGGATGGGGACGACTGGTGAGGAGAATTTGAGCCCTGCAGTGGTGTTTTGGTGAGAGTGCTGATAAGTTCCTGTATGAACTGAGCACCAGCATTGTCTTCTAGCTCATCAAGAGCATCAATGACAATGACCAGTGGTGGTGCCTCAAATCCAGACGTCCTGGCGCAACCCAGGGTTGAACAAGGAGACTGTCAATGTCCTCCTCCCAAGTACCATTGAACGCCTCAAGGTCGACCCTTGAAGGCTAGCCACAAGAGGCTTGTATGCCCAGAGGAGCTGGCTACAATAGTTGGAACAAGGAAATTGCGGGACCTCGTGGTTCTCCTCATTTCGAGAACAGAAGAAGGATGCTCCCAGGCGACCACAGCTGCGCAGCTGCTGACAGAGGGTATATGCAATGGTCGATTTGCCGGTACCAGCCATGCCACTCAGCCAACAAATGTTGTTAGATGCATCCAAAGATGTGTCAAGAGCCCAGTTTTCAAGACGAGATAGCAGATTTTCCCGTGTTTTTGGTGTGCATCCTCGTCGCGTAAGCTTGTCCACTCCATTGAAACGTGCTTTGGGAACATAGGCTAGCTTCTGTGCCTAAGCAACAAAGATAAAGGAGGTTCCATAAAAGGAGAACAGTACAAACCAAGGTTCTCTAATGTGAGGTGGACATTTTTTGCAGTCAATAGAGTCACCTCATGCTATAAGCAATTGTTGAGTGACAGCAGTTAAAATTGTCAAGTTTTTTATCACGTACCCCATGCATCTGCATACCGGCCTTCAGTTGATGAGTGAATGTTTGAATTTTGTTTGTGAGCGCAGGCTGTAGCCCATGTTTGTCTCCCTGGAAGTTGGCATGGATATTGAGAATCTCGAGCGCTCCTTCTACAACCAGTCTGAAAAACTTGAGCTTGTGCGACTGATGAATATGAAACCTACTTTATCAACTTGTCACTGTGTGCAGTGACCTGGATGCTGTAGTATCCTCTTTCCAGAAAGACAGTGTTAACTTGCACAAGAGAGGATGAGAGGTTGTCCATCAGAGCTTGCAGATCCTGCTCATTGTCCATATACATCTGTTGGAAAATAAGAAAATATCAAGTATGGATGTGGTCCAAGCCATACCTCAGCCATATCTGAAATTTGATCAAGTAGTGTGAAGATGGAGCCGAACTGGGCTGGGACTGCATACTGGACCTCTGCTGCCAATTTGTGCAAGCCATGCCAGACAAGCTTAGCCCTGGTGCATATTTTCTGTTTCCTTGAATGCAAGTCCTCGCTACCAGCAAACCGAGCAATGAATGCTTCAGGACTGAACTTGAATTGCTGAAAGTCAGGACTGAACATGTATTCCAGGCTGTCTTCCTGAGAGATGGCGTCAAGGAAAGACAAGATGAGCTTGATCTCCCTTGAGTGGCGATCCAGCTCCAGGAACAGTCTTCTTGTTTTGAGCAGCAGATTGTCCTGAAAGGTCAAATCATTCCTGAAATTTCCGCTCAGCGCATCTGAGTCATCGAGCCGCTGAATGATGTCGGTGACTGCATGCGTCACTGTGGCCTCGACTTGAGATCGGGTAAACCTAGTAGTGTTGAAGGTTGCTCCAAACCAGGAGTAATGGCTGGGGAACACAAGGATGAGCCCGGATCCTTTGATCAATTGTACAGCACACACCACTGCGCTGACGCTCCACCTTTTTCTGGCATGTTATTGCTTTGTCCCTTGGTTCCAGGCATTGTCGGCGCTTCGGTGGGCCGGGTTGAGTAGTGGCAGATGAAGGACGGAGGAGAGTTCGGTCGCGGCGTATGATCCTCGAGGTCGCGGCGTGTGATCGTCAAGGCCACTGACAGCCTGACAGCACCTCGAGGCCAGCCTGACAGTATCGATGCATAATAATAGCTGCAACAACATACGTTATCACCGATGAATCGCTCCAATGCTGTTGCGATGACACCAATCGCCAGTGCACTGACAGCATGGTGACATCCCGATTCGGCATAGCTTCCTCCGCTCCGCTTTCCCCGTTCCACTTGATCTGGCTACTCTTCCACCGTCCCAACGCCCTCTCCAGCGTCCCCTCGCTGCTCAAAGTCCCAACATATGCCACTGGCACTTTATGGTCGGTGACGTGCACGGTCTCTCCTGCAATCTGCACCTCTCACCAGCTGTCCAGCCCTCCCTTCCCACCGCGCTTGCTCAGATTCGGACCCCTCTCCTGCTCCCACCTCCGCGCGCGTTCGCCCCTCCCAGCAGCTGCACTTCAACAACAAACACGCCGCTAACACCGGCCCACTAGCGCCACGCGGCCCCGCTATCCCCACTCCCCTGCACCGACATCATCCCTAACGTCCTGTCTATTTCCCACCCGCCCGGTGAAGCCACTCGGTGGCGACGCCCTCGGCGACGGCTTGGCGTTCTGGCACCTCTGACGGTGCCTATGGTGGGAGTCACGACTTCATGTCACCCTCCAATTTTGCCTGTTTTGAGCTGAAATAAAAAATCTGAAGGAAAAGTAACCCTAAAAAGCTCAAATCTCACTTTTCGGAACTTTTGATGGATTACATCAGCAAACCGCCAAATTGACCTGTTGCCATCGATTTTATCTGAGGCCGGATCACCACAGTTTCGGTGTTTCTCCGCCTAAATCACCATGATATGAGCCTGGAATGTCTCTGCCACGGATTTACAGCTGTCCATGGTCTGTACATGGCCGACGGCGGGCAGCACGTGATGGTCACGTCACAATTACATAAGCTTGATCCGCCAAATGACCCGCCGTTTTTGTCTAATTTGAAGATATGAAGAATTCAAGCCAGGGGGGTCATAGAGGATGGTAATGGGTGTATATTCACCAGATCTCAGGTCTGTAGGACCGAAGGCTGAAATGTTATTCAAGATTTAAAATTTCCTTTTTGGGCTTGTCACGAAGTGGTGACTCCCACCATAGTCTGCAGACGAGAATCAATGCCCGGAAGACGGAATATTATAGCTACGCACAATAACGCTCCATAAACGCGACGAGCTTTTGTCGCTCGACCTTGGACGGATGCGTACGTTGTTGTCGCGGGGCAGGTGAGGGTGTTTTCGCTATCGGAATGCGCGAGACACTGGGAAATGTCAGGGCGGGCAAGGAAGGCAGCCAACGCAACGCACTGACGACTTGGAGATGATCCTGCCGACAGACTATGTCGTTCTGCGACTGGCGCAGAAACAGAGAGACTCGTGAGTCGCTGCACAGGAAGAGACGAGAAGACCTACCGGGATACCAACGCCATAGCGTCCCCGGCACGGATCAAAGGATCTTGGCTGCCCGCTATTTCGTCCCATCCCTTGTGTCGCTAGTATACCGCGAATATCTGGTCGCCTTGTCCGAATGCTCGGATGGGTCCGTTTAGACAAGGTTGTGTCAATGGTCGGGCAGGGCATCCCAGGGATCGAGGTCGCTTGAGGCTGCGGAGCGAACTGCATCGAAGGCTGCACCGAGCGACGGGAACGAATGAGAATATCGTCCGCGATGCCATTAGGAAACCTCCCCCCCATCGAACAAAGTCCACGCAGACCCGCCACGCCCTCTCCCCACTTCTCTCGATCTTCCGAGGTAATCCACATCCGAATATACATCGTCCCAGGCATCTGCCAGCCGCGTCCAAAAACACAGGGTCGCAAACACCGACGCGTACTCGAGTCTATCGCCATCGCATCGAGGTGCGCACCACGTCCCGACACTGCGCAAATGTGTTTCTGCCGCTTGTCGGGTGCACAGCCACCGAATGGCTGACGACGTAAAATTCGCGCGTAGCAGAGGGTCAACTGGCTTGACGACGCTGAAAGCGAAGGGGAGGGGCGAAGCGATAGCGAGGAATACTCCGCGAGGGAGTGGGCTTGCCGGCTCGTGCGTAACGACAAAGGGTGTGGGATACGCGCCAAAAGTAGCGAAAGTGGGATGCGCGTGGAAGGCAGGGATGAGTTCGTCTGCCATAGCTGGGTTAGCTCGCCATTCGGAATAGGGAACGCCATACAATTACTCACATGGGAAGGAAAGCAATAAGATGCAGTCGCAGTCTCCTCTCGTCTCCCTTTCCGAGTCGCCACCCACAGTCACAACCTGCCGAACGGCCCTCTTCCCACATCGTCGCATTCGCATACACCTCCCGAGAAGCTGGCTTCGTCAAGACCACCCAGGCTAGTACACGGAGAAAGAGGGACGACGCATGAGCGACGTCGGCAGCATGCCAGTGGATGAGTATCGCTCTATGAAGGAGGTTAGCATCATGAAAGCAGGAAATGGGAGCGGGAGACGTACGATGTGGCCAGTATCCGCGTTCAGTGGAGCAGCGGTGTACACACCCGACGAGCAAGTCGTTCGGACGCCCGTGGTAGGTCTGGTCCGTGGTAGGGCGTGTCGATGAGCCTTAAGTGGGCGGGTCGGAGGAGAATACAGCGGAGATCGAGGATGTGTGGGGAGGCGTTGTGAAACGGGAGGGAGGTCGCCGTCGAGGATGGTGGGCCATATGCGGAAGTGGTTATTCGAAGGGAGGGCTCACGGAAGCGATGAGCAGGCGTCCGACCTCGCGAGGCGTACCCAGAGTCGTCGCCGGTGCATTTGGTGACGAGCCTCGAATTCAGCTTACACACCTCCAGCCCTGGTCAAAGTCGATACACCGTTGGCGACATTAAGGAACGACCATGGACGAACGGACCGTCTACTGCCGGGGATCCCAGCGGGGTATGCGAGAGGCGGAATCATCGACGGCGTCACGGCGGGATGGTCCCTTTGGGTCGATCGCGAAGGGCGCTACTCGCAGTATTCGCGTACTATCGCGTTCGGGGCGGTCGGCAGGGAATGGTGGGTTGGAGAGGAAGGCCGAGAGTGGGTGTGAAAAGAGGGCTGGGACTCGGGGGTTCATTCGAGGAAGTGCGGGTGATTGCGAAGCGATGGATGGGAGAGACGAGGAGCGTGTTGGACGACGGCGGAGGTTGCGAGTCGGCGCAGGGCTGGTTACGAGGAGTCTACCAGCACCGTTAGCGACTCTGAAGAACAGTCGGACGGGCGTACCGACATAGCACTGTATCTCGGCGGGCATCATGGTCCGAAGGCGACTCGGCGAAGCTAGCGACTCTAGGAGGAATATCCACGTCGAGGGTGACGGGGTGGTCGAGCTCGTGGTCGACGGGCATCGATGGCGGTAGGCGGCGAGGAGAACTGTATAGCGACAGTCTAGAGCTGAAAACTCGTCAACCAGGAATTCGCAAAAGGAAGAACGACTCACCACGGTCAAAACGTCGCAATATGGTCCGTTGCTAGCCGAAACCTCGCTCTTCACGCTTCCCTCTCTCAAAATCCCTTCGCCCTCGCCAGATACACGGATAACGGGCTGATTTAAGCGGTCGACGACGGTGACGAGGCATCGAGGGGCGTCAAATCCAGCACGGAGGGGTACAGCATAACATTGTCGTTCGTCGTCGATAGCGAGTCGTCCGGGGAGAACGACTCCGTCAATGATAGCGGCTGACGTGGCTCGGCGATAGCGAGCTGGAAGGCCAGTCAGTACGGTCCTTCACAGGCTAGACGGCAACGAGCACGACTCACCACACCCAAACCATCCTGCTGCCACCTTCCACTCGACTATTCTTCTCGCGACAGGGCGGAATGCTGTGCGGCTCGCTAGCTCCGCATCGACGTTCACGTCGTGGTTGCTGGCTTGCGAATGGGATACTTTGGAGGACTCGAATGCGAGGTCGTCATGAGAGGTAGGAGTAACATTCGTGACCGACTCAGACTTGCCATCTCCCGCGATGAGGGAATTTCCACCTCGGACATGCACCACACACTGCTCGCGCTCTTCACTCGACGGTCAGACTGCCACATCGACCACTCTAGCTTCAAACCGACTTGCCGCTCCGAGTTAAATCCCTTAACTGGCCGATAGGTTGCGGCCCACCTCGCGAGAGTCGTTGCGCTCCGGTTCCTCGCGGGCGTTTCACGGACAGGTACGCGGAAAGTCTAGCCTGAGTGTGTTATAAAAGCCAGTATCCTCCACTCCGAAAAGCAGCATCCTATTGCCGACATGCAGCTCACTCAATCCTTCGTACTCATCGTCCTCGCGGCCACTGGCATCTCCTGCTGCTCCGCTGCTCCCGTATCGTCTCCCATCGTTTCTGCCGAGATCGAAGCCAAGCTCGCCGCTATTGGCGCCCAGCTTCGCAACGCGACCGCCCGGGGTCTTCTCGAGAAGCGGACCGTCCACTGCCAGACGACCACCAGCAGCCCCGCGTTCAACGACGCTTGGACCGCGGGGTGGCTCATACGCAGTATGGGGGCCACCACATTCTGCTGCCAGGAGAATATCTCAGGCTCGGGATGCACGACCATGGCCACCTGGGGAACCGCCGCTGGTGTGTTTTCCTTCCTCTTGTTCCTCTAACGACGTACTGACAAAACTCGTTAGTGGGGATCTGCGCCACGGGCACCAGTTCACCAGGTATCAGCTACACCGGCTGCGGCGATTGCTTGGATGCCGGGAACGGCCTCATCGACATCGCAGACAGCTGCAACATCGACACTTTTACTCGGCCCCGCTAGCGCAGTGCTTCCCTCCCCTCCATTCCACCCCACGAGACGAGCGCCTACCATGGCCGACCCCTCAGACGATCTCAACCCTTCCACCTTGCGGCCAGGACGTCCCGCGGGCCAAATCTGCCGGTGGCACTGGCACCCGACGCATCGACCTCTGCATCCACGAATTCAGGCTCGAGCTGGAACCTCGTGAATTACGCCAGCACCACGTTCACCCCTCCGACTGCCGCCTACGCACATTCAGACCCGGACTCTGACGGCTCCGACGAAGACAGCGACGAATCGGACGAATCTTTTGACGATATACCTCTTCCTCCGCTCCGACCCGCGACCTGGGCTCCCCAGCTCCCCGCGACTCGGACCTCGTGGCGTTGCAGACCTTGTGAGACGAACTTCGCCACCCTGATTGAGCACAGGAACCACCCTTGCCCCAAATCCGAGTCTCTCAAGCGTCGGTGTGTGGATAGCGACGGAGACGACGAGGAAGAGTCGGGGGACGAGGCTGAGCGGCCACAGCAACGGCGTCGGCTCACCGAGACCAAATCCCCTGCCACTGGGGAGATCACGGCGAGCCAGAAGCCACAGCAAAATGCCTCTGTCAACGAGCACGACGACGCTGGAAGGATTGGGAAGGAGAGTGAAGCGAAAGCAAAGGCCGAGACGACTTGTGTACCTCTGCCTTTAGAGGCTTTGAGGATGACTCGTTCCAGGACTCGTGCTGCCAAGGATGCCGCTCAGGCTACCCAATGAAAAATCCGACTTGGTACGCGAATACTTCCTCTTTTCAGCCACTGCTAACGTGATTCGCAGGTCTACATCTCGCATTACCATTCCATCTCCCGATATCTCTGTAATATTCGATTGCCTCTGTAATACAATACCTCCCCTCCACATCTTAGCATCATCGTGATATCGCCTCGTGTTTACTCTGAATATCATTCCGAATCCCTCTCTGGTCCTCTCAGCCGTCGAGTGAGACCGAAGGAAGGAATGTACATATACTCGCAATATGGGCAGCCTCGACGTCGACGTAGATGGCGATATATTCACAACAGGGATACAAAGCGACAAGTACACCGAAAAGGACCAGTACTTTCTCATTCTGGGACTGACACAATTACTGAAGGAATTCGTCAGCTTCTCCATCCACAACGAAACAAAGAGACTCACGAATTGGTCCCAGGACGGCTCCTCCTCCTCGTACGCATCCTCCTGCTCCTCACATTCCTCATCAGGAACGACGAAACGTACTCGCCCTGCAGCGTCGTCGTCGTGAGCGTAATATGAGCTCTCATGACAGAGCGCTACAGCGGCTGCGCGAGGCGGAGGAGGGAGGATGGGTATGCGGACGATGCCGCGATGGCGGCAGACGATGAGCTTGACTCGCTCGAAGACGGGATTAGCAACTGTGAAAGCCCAATGAGCTTGGAGAAACAAGGGATGGGGGAGAGACGTACGGTCATCGCATGAAGAAGAGGAGGACTGCTCCTCCGTATCGCTCGACTCTGTTAGGGAAACCTCAGAGTCAACGGAACGCCGCTTGAGAATCGATTTCGGCGGCGCACAGGAAGAACCACTGCGTCGCCTCGAAGTCGAAGCGACAGCGGGAGGAGGAGAGGAAGGTTTGGCCTTCATACCGACAGCAACAGCGACGGTCTCGACGAGGCTCGACAGAGAAGAAGAGCGACGGCGGTTGTGGCGAGCTGGACGAGGGGCAAAGCGGTTGGCGGGGACGATGGCTCGACCGTACATAATGGGTGGTAGGGAGCAGATGAAGGTGGATAATGTGTAGTGGGTGGTGGGGGTTGCGAAGAGAGGGAGAAGTCGAATGGGAGGCCGGCTTTTATACATGGCTTGGCAAAGGAGAGCGAGGCGGTGGCGAGACTGAGACCTTCCGCGGATGGAGTGGGGTAGTGGCTGACAGGGAGAGGCGGTGGTGAGACCTGGACATTCCGCGGATAGTGGGGTAGCAGGGGTTGCCTTCATTCCACAGAGATTGTACACTGCGCGTTCGTGAGTCCTGTGCATAGACGTCGTGTCGAAAGACCTCACCAATACACAATTTCTCGAGTTCTTGACACTTTGAAGCGATGAATCGAGTCGGACGGAGAACTCCTTTGCGATTCTTTCAGGACTCGCGGAGACGACTCAATCCCAATCCCACGTAACGACTCGCTCCATCGCAGGCCTCATCTCGAAGCGTTTGAAGGATCTGGCTGGACATCCGGCAAACGAGGCCTTGACCGCGCAGATACCGCACTCGTGAAATCGTTTTCAGGTCTTAGCAAGGTAGAAGCTGGTCTCTGGACATTCGCTGGCATGCACCATGAGACAGTAAATGTTTTTATGCAGGGACTACGCACCGTACTCCTCTTGCCTCTGGCGTTGCTAATGCGTCCTTGGGTTGAGGTAGTCTTTAATTGACGTTGTTTGGGGCGGACCGACGGGTTCAAGTTGGAAGAGTTCCGACTAGCGCTGAGATGCGCGATGAGACGGTGAATGCCTTAACGAAGAGCACGCATACCTAGTCGTACCGATACTCGTCTCAATATCTGGCCTGGCCACGGTCCACGGACCCAAGACTTGCATCCGAGTCGTTTCAAAGTCGAGGTCGGCGTCGAGTGATCACCGTATGACGAAGTCGCGTCGCTCTCTGTCGGCCGCTCATTGGCAGGACTCGGACCGCACCAGTTAACGATCATTCGCAGGAAACGACCGACGCCCGGTATTCTTTACTCCTCCTTCGCACACCATTAAGCCACTCGAATGAACCCGATGACCCAAGGCAGCACCGTACACTGTGAGTAGTGGTCGTAAGAGGAGACGGAGCGGCAACGAAGTACAGTAGCAAGATATAGAATGGAGGATGATATTCGATGAAGGTGAAGGTGAAGAATCAATGCCGAACAGACCACCAGACATTTGGAGAAAGGTAGTCGTAAGATGGCCCGATAGCTCAGCAAGAGCTTGTAGTAGGAGATGCCCCTTATTCCAATGCACCGAGCCAGAGCTGTGAACCCTTCAACTGTGCCCCAATGCGCAGAGGGCAGCTTCCCAGGTCTCGAGAAGTGCTATAATACTCCACTGCCTTCCTTCCTTCCAATCCATTCCATCCACCAAGCCGCAGCTGTGAACCCTTCAACTGTGCCCAATGCACAGAGGGCAGCTTCAGGTCTTGAGAAGTGCGATAGGAAAGCCCGCCGCCAATATTTGGCCAATATGCTCTTTTTTTTCCGCCATGAGCGAGATTGAGTCGGCTGCATCCAGCTCAAATGTCAATGAAAACATTGAAACCTGGTATATGGCACCACTGAAAGCTTCTCTACTGGCTGCCTGACGCTGAACTGTATCCCACCGTCCATTGCTCCTCCTCATCGCCGAGTGCGACCTCACGGGCTCGTCTTTTGATTGATGCCATCATGACGCTGAATCATCATGGGCTCACATGCTTCTCCGTCTTGTTCGACAAACAAGATCTTGAAGGCTACCCCATCCAAACTACTCTGGCTTTCTTGCTCTCAATGCAAGATGGCACGCACTGCCGGCTATTTGGATTCCAATCTTGAAGCTGCTCACGCAAAACAGAACTCAAGAGTGTTCTACTTGCATAGAGTTCCAATTCGGAGCTCAAGCTCTCCAATAGTCATCTATATGCTCCAAACCAGGTGTCCAAGACGTCCATTGTCACTTGAGTCCTTCCTGAGATGTGCATTCTCATAACCATGACACAGAATGTATCGAGCTTGCCGGTAACGTCCTAATGGCAATCACAAGCAATTTTCTGGTGTCCAGAGGACTCACTCACTCAGCTGACATGACCGGCTCTCCCTGTTTTGGTGCTGACTTTGTTTCTCTAGTTTTCGGCTAGTTCTACCGCGGGCAGATTCCTGTACCGTGAGCTCGGCTAGAAGGGGATAGAGAGGCCCAGGGACGATGGTGTATCTAGTTATTAGCAGCTAGTGCGTGTACACCGGGATACTTCCTGGAAACCGGCGTTCCGGAGCG
>JARIHP010000333.1:0-20880 GCA_029282125.1 Mycena amicta | reverse complement strand
AAGGCAAAGTACGTGCGCACGATCGTCAGCGACATCGACGACGCCGCATTCGCCACTGAAGAGGACAACAAGGCCCTCGATGCTGTCGGCGCAGAGAAGAAGGAGACCCTCCGGACAGCGAAGCAGGCACTTGCAGAGGCGAGGGATCAGTATCGCGCATTGGTTCCCTCTGTTGAGGCTGGTACGTACTTGCCAATCTCCCAACGACTTGTTGCTCACGTCCATCGAGACTACACGAGGCTGAAAGACACTGCTGGGAAAGCCGCCGAGCTGACTCAGAAGATAATCGACGCCCGACTCGCCCTCACGCGGCTACGACATGCCCACCCGAAACCACATCTGACCATCTCTGGCGCAGAGCAGAGGCTCGCGGACCAGGTCACGGAGATGCAAGTGTTGAGCGACGAGATTTCCGAGGCAAAAAAGCGGGTGGCGGGAACCAAGGGGAGCCTCAAGAACAATACACAGGAAGTCGAGAAGCTCAGGGCCGAGAGGGCCGGACGCGGAGAAGGCAGTCAAGGCTGCAAGGGTCAACGAGGACGACGGCCGATTGATGCCACTATACTAACGGCAGTGAATCAACTTGGTATGTGCTTTCGTTGATCTTGCTCTAGACATCTGGCCTCGCTGTCGCTGCAAAAAGCGATAGTCGATGTACCTGACTTTGAGTATGCTCTCAGACAACGACCTGCAGCTAAACTACACCATCGAGCGGCGACCCATATCGATTCTGCTCAGATTTCATCCAAATACACGGCAACTGGCCAATGTCAACGTTTCGGGGCTGGAGGAGCAGGGCGTGGACGTGACGGAGGTGGGTCGAAGAAAGCTCATACGGACTCGAACGACGTGCGGGGGACTCATGCGGGGGTTTTTGAGTATGGCTCGTGGTACAAGAACAAAGTAACGCGATCATGTGCCAGCGGCTGCACCATGTCTACCCCTCAGTCATTTGAGACGCAACGAAACGCCGACACATTCTAGGACACCTTTCGCGCAAGGTCTTGCAAAAAGAACACCATCGTCGACGAGGAATTCGGAAACCAGTTGTCTCGCGCCGGGTCCCCAAGGCTCGCTCAGACTCGCTCTTGACCCACTCGAAGCAGCCTGTGCCCCCTCCACTGTCTCGTGTCGTCCCGCTCAATCCCAACCGGTGCCCTGGCCTCACCCCCCAGCCGACTGTCAGCCAAAATTCCTATCGTGGACCCCCTCACACCGAGCGAAGAACCGCGCGATCCTCTGCTGTCGTCGTCTGTCGTCGCCATCGCTATCCCCCCAGCCGTTCCTCGTCCTCTCTGACGAGCGCCAGACCCCGCGTAACGAGATCGACGCCCTTTCGTCGCAGATTGGCCGCCTTGCATCGTGACCACTCTGCTATCCAGCCCCAGCTGTCAACACTCCCGCTGCCGCTGCTTCACAGACCAGCCTCGTTCCCCCGTCCAACCCCACTCATACACGCTCAAACATGCCTCGTCGCGGCACCTACCACATCGTTCGCGAGCTTGGACCCGATACACCGGATGAGGCTATTCTCCGCGTCTGCCGCCGCAAAAGCTACCAGGAGCCGTCGACGCAGTTTGAGAATGGAAGTGATATGACACCCGTTGTGGTAGGATCGAGCCCCGGCCATTACTAGTACATCCACAGCTCGATCCACAAAGATGAATTACATGTATACAGAACAAATCTCAGAATCATAAATACAACCTCCAGAAAAAGTAAAAAAGATATCATTATCATGATAATTTCAATCGTGAGTCGACGTTATTCAATCAACGTTGTTGAGCTCGGTCAGACTGCTTCGCAGGCGACGAACGCGTTCCTCGATCGTGTCGAGGGTAGTTTGCAAACTGACCAAGTTCCTGCTTGATGCTTTCGGCAGTGACAACGGCCCCAGCGACTGCCGGCTCTGACTGTGGGATGTTGGTGAGCGGCAACTTGCCAGCGGCGAGCTCATCCCAAAGCGCCGTCACTACACCCGCAACCCACTGCTCCTTGTCATTTTTTCGATTGCGCTCCTTCTTCCTCCCCTTGTCCACCGCGGACCCCACGCGCATGTAGGTCCAGATGTTGCTCATCACCAGCAGCACAAGCAGCGCATACAAAAATGGAACTCGATGTCGAATGTTCCCATGCGTCGTGAATGAGCTCCAAAGCGCCCTTGGTGCTCTGTTTCGCCACCGAATACGCGCCGTCGAATGTGTCGTATGCCCATTGCAGCCCACGCTGGTGCCGCTCTGCCTCGCGTTTCTGCGTATCGATCTCATTGGCGGTGGGTATCGCCGGAGCGGCTTCAACAGGCGGAGCAACAATCTGGGCGGGATCGACGCCTGCAGGCATGAACTCTGCCTGGTGTTCTTGGATATAAGCCCGCATCGCCTTTTCGAGGTCGACGTGGTACACCCTTTGGCCATCAATGGCAGATCTTTCGATAATGCCTTTGCCTCACCATCAGACAGACTGGTCCTTGAAAGATTGCAAAAACGCTCACCTTTGATAAAACTTCGACCCGTCCACTCAACTTGTGTGGTCACCACAACCTTGGTCGTAAACGCCGTCGCCCACATGATACACGTCCTCGTTTTCACAGAAAACACGCCTCCGCTGGGCACATCTGGGTTACGTGTCGTAGTTAATGTCGAAATATAGTCGTCAAAGTCCACGTGTACGGTTTCGTCGCGAATCTCGCATTTCGTCTGTTTGGGGCCCAGAGAGGCATTCAGAGGCTTGATGTACGACATGTTACGCGCGAGAAGTTTAGATCCGGTGGTAATTGGTGTCCAGTCGGCGACTTGGATATCTGAAAGAACGGATCAGCGGGCTTCGATGACAAGAAGAAAACCTACCCAGGAGCTTTTGGTTGACAGACATGAAGTCCTTCATGAATCCACTCGCGAACATCAAGTTGTAGATCCTGTCTGGCGTACCAGGGAAGACAGTGTTCATCGGCACCTCCGAAAAGTGCGATCCATCCCGCCCACAGGCACACATTGTCGCCTTGCGTTGCGGCCCACCACCTGGTGCTGCCGCACCCACTGCACCGATAATTGTCCCTTCCGCAATGGCGAGGTGTCCCTCCGCGCTTGCCTCGAGAGAGCCCGAGCCAATCGACGCAGCATCGCTGGGGCGCACAAGTCGCCAGATATTATGGATGACGTCAAAAGTCGTGTCGCGCGAAAGGAAGGACGCGAAGGTGTAGTCAACGCGTCCTGTTCCGACCCGAATCGCGTTAGGAATAACGAACGCCGTCATCTTCTTTTCGAGAGCCGTTATTTCGTATATGGGTATCAACAACTGTCAAGGCAGTCAGCAAGAGGTTCAAAAGGAGAGCATGGGAGGATGTGTACATCAGTAACCCAACCAAAAATATTGGCGTGAAAGCAAAGATGGTTTTCTGAGACGTAGAGCCGTCCTTGAATGAGAATTTCTCGCTGGAGCGCACACCCATAATCTTCAAGGCAGATTAGTAAGACGTAACAAAAAAAAAGTCGGAAATATACCTTCAATAAGATAATCTCCCTCTGGAATTCCCGGGAAGAGCTCATGGAAGTCGGCGTTGCGTTTGTTACTTGCAACAGCAAAGCCTGTTACCGGGATATCGTCTTCGCCCAGATCTAAATCCTCCAACCCACTCGCGCCATCGTCGCTCGAGTCTTCCCCACTGCCATCGTCGGAGCTCTCCAGTCCAGAGTAATACTCTCCCCGGCTCGTCCGGTGAATACGCCTCGCCATCCCCATGGCTGATTGCCGAACCTGTCGTCGTCCGGCGCCGTCTATGATCCGTCTTGTCGCGGGGTGCCTTCCCATTGGCGCCGCTGCTCGAATGGAAACGGCGGTGGACTGGTTCGGGGCTGGCCGTGAGGCGTCGGTTTTTGCATAGGAGATGTTACGAGTGATGGACTACTCCTATTCTCGTTCGTGTTCATCACCTGTGGGCTCAGAGTGCTCTGCTGCGGTGCAGTCAATGCAGGATTGGCCATGGCCAGCCCAGAGGCAGCGATAGCGCCCGCAAGGCCCATGGGCTTTTTGGGCGTGCTGCGTCGCCAGGGGCGAGAAGTGGGGCTTTTTCTGTCCCTGTCGAGGTGATGGAGAAACACATCTGTGTCGCGTCGCTTGGGAGACGCGCCGGAGATGGAGGATGGGGGGCTTCCATGAGGAAAACTCGGTCGGTCGTAGCTCAGTGGGCGATTCGGAGAGGCTGTGCCCCGGGTCGATGGTTGGTGGAGAAGTAGCCGCCCGAATGTGGGATGAGGAAGTGGGAATCGGAGGTACCAACTGTTCGCCAGCTGCCTTCGACTTGAGGGATTTGTTGGACGACTGCGGCCGGATGGTCGACCCCGGAAGGTTCGCTGTCTCGAGTTGGGGAGATGATTTTGGGGTGCGCTCTTTGCTCTTTGGTGTTGGCGGGCGTGGGACAACAGGTGCAGATGGCACCGGTTTCGTCGGGACTGGTGGACGCTCGGCGCCTGTCGTTGCCGGTAAACCGTCGATATTCGCAGTGGGTTTGTTCGTCGGGAGATCGGGAATTTGTTCACTGCTGTTAACAACCGGCGACGGGGGAATAATGGTGACGCTTAGGTTGGCCGTCTTTGAATAGAGACTCCCGTTCCCGTTACTCCCCAGTGTCGTCCGTGATGACATCGAGTGGTCCACGGAAGACGGCGTCCGACTACGCGATACTGGCGACGGTGGGGAGGGAGAGCTCAATGAGCGATCCCGTCGCTCATTGGGCTGCTTAACCAGTTTGGATAAGAAGTTTGGAGCCATATCGACTTGAGGTTAACTATGTGTTGTAGTTCCCTAGAGAGAGAATGCATCATTAGCAGCTCGAACTCGAAGACGTGAGAAGGACACTTACGTCGCTGATAGGTTAACGACTCAGGATTAGACTCCACGGCAGCGATTGAGGCTCACCAGACCAACGCGCTGTCCGATTGTTCACGGGCGGTTTCGCGAAGAAATCGGCGGAAGAGATAGCGCGGGTACCAGCCAGAGACTCTCGAGGGTTCCCGTCGTCGGGTTAAGAAAATAAGAGAGAGCGCTGGCAGAACCCTTGTATGCAACCAGCAAAGGCACAGTCAAGATGGGCTACCGGGTTGGGTTTCTGATCCGAGTTTGACACAGTGTGACTTGTCCAGAGCAGCCATGTCCGTTGCGGTCATGAGCTCGCCTGAGCTCCCAGACAGCGCTCTCCATAAAAGAAAGAGGTACGCGTATCGGCATCCCCGGGATTTTGCTCACACATGCAGGTCTGGATCCCCCGATGATGAACTGCCACCAGCCAGTCGACGGCGGTCCAATTCTCCGCGTCTCTTGCCCAAGGTCAATGACGTCGACCCCATACGTCGAGCAGAGCGAGAACGACAACTCGCGGTGCGCATGGCTGCAGCGGAGCTGGAAAAGACAGAAAAACCAAAAGACGACCAGGCGGATGCAAAGGCAGAGTTTGCAAAGCTCGTCGGCTCTCGTTCTGGCGGCGTCTACATGCCTCCTGCTCGTCTGCGTGCACTTCAGGCTGCAGCAGCATCGGACAAGTCCAGCGCAGAGTACCAGCGACTCTCCTGGGACGCACTCCGCAAATCTATTACGGGTATCGTCAATCGAGTCAACATCGTCAATATCAAGGCCGTCGCCCCCGAGCTCTTCTCCGAGAACCTCATTCGTGGTCGCGGCCTGTTCGCCCGTAGCATCATGAAGGCTCAGGCGGCCAGTTTACCATTCACGCCCGTTTTCGCGGCGCTTGTGGCCATTATCAACACCAAACTGCCGCAAGTTGGCGAACTCGTCCTGGCAAGGCTCATAAGTCAGTTCCGACGGGCGTTTAAGCGTAACGACAAAGTGCGTCGTCAAAATGTTAGCTCTCTTCTGGTGCTAACAACCACCAGATCATTTGCCACTCAACAACCACCTTCATCGCGCACCTCGTCAACCAGGCCGTCGCTCACGAAATCATTGCCCTCCAAGTCATTGTCCTTCTCATCGAGCGTCCCACAGACGACTCCATTGAGATCGCAGTGGGTTTTATGCGTGAAGTCGGCGCGTTCCTCGCGGAGAACTCTCCAAAAGCCAACGCAACCGTTTTCGAGCGATTTCGGGCCGTCTTGAATGAGGGCGCCATCAGTCAGCGGGTGCAGTACATGATTGAGGTCCTCATGCAGGTTCGGAAAGACAAGTATAAGGACAACCCAATCCTGGCAGAAGGCCTGGATCTGGTTGAGGAGGACGAGCAGATTACGCATCAAATTCAGTTGGAGGAAGAGTTGCAGGTGCAGGAGGGACTCAGTGCGTTGTTCGTTTTCATTTAATTTCGTGCGCATTAACAGCGTTTAGATATCTTCAAGTTCGATCCCAACTATCTCGACAACGAGGAAAAATATAAACAGATCAAAAATGAGATTCTGGGAGATTCAGACGAGGAATCTGGTTCAGAGGAAGAGTCGAGTGATGACGAGGATGGGGGCGGTATGTTACTGTCTAGCTCGCTAAATTGGCTCTTGCTAACCTCGTGCAGTGGTGGAAAATAAAGAAGGCATCGAAGACCGCACCGAGACCAACCTCGTCAATCTCCGTCGGACTATCTACTTGTCTATCATGAACGCTCTCAATTACGAGGAAGCGGTGCATAAGCTGCTGAAGGTGCAGTTGCAAGAAGGCCAAGAGGTGACTCTATCTTGTTATCTTTATTTATCCAACTTAGACTCGAAACAGATTGAGCTCGTAAACATGATTATCGAGTGTTGCTCTCAAGAACGCTCCTACTCCACCTTCTATGGTCTCGTCAGCGAGCGGTTCAGCAAGCTCAACCGCGTCTGGACGGATTGTTTTGAGCAAGCGTTCAACACCTACTACACTACGATCCACCGATATGAAACCAACCGGCTACGCAATATCGCCCGCCTGTTTGGACACCTCCTTTCGAATGACGCCATCTCTTGGCTGGTGCTTGAATGCATCAAGATTAACGAAGACGACACAACCAGCAGTAGCCGCATCTTTGTTAAAATCATGATGACAGAGCTTATGGAGAGTATGGGAATCAAGACGGTCGCGGAGCGATTCAAGGACCCGGAGGTCCGACATGCATGCGCTGGAATGTTCCCGTTGGACGTCCCAAAGAAACACGCGTTTCGCCATCAACTACTTTACGAGTATCGGGTTAGGAGCCGTGACCGAGGAGATGCGCGAGTATTTGAAGAATGCGCCAAAGATGATTATGGAACAACGTCGTGCGATGCTGGAAGCAGAGTCTTCGTCGTCCGACTCGGATTCGTCGTCTTCTGACAGCGATTCGGACTCTGACTCTGACTCGAGCTCATCTGCGTCAAGCCGAGGTGCACCTCGTCGTCGTCGCCAGTCACCGAGCCCCCGAAGACGTGACGATCACACTCCTCCTCGAACCAGGGCGCCGCTTCCTCCTGGCAGAGACATGTCGCCACCTGGCCGGAGTCGCGGTCGTAGGGAGATGTCCGACACCCCGCCGCGTCGAGGCAGAGACACTTATTCTCCTCGCAGAGGCAGGGACGATTCACCACCTCGCAGAGGTAGAGATTCGCCGCCTCGCAGAGGTAGAGACGATTCACCACCTGTGCGTCGTAGAGACTCGAGATCCCCTCCTCCACCCCGCCATCGCGAATCGCGCTCCCCGCCTATTCGTCGTCGTTTCGACTCGCCTCCACCACGGGCCGGGCCATACCTCAGACGGTCCGTGTCGCCGCCACCCCGTCGGATGCCCCGCCAGCTGTCGCCAGGCTCACCTCCACGAAGAAGGGACTCGCGTGAGAGATCGCCACCCCCGGCGCCGGGACTCGAGGGAGCGCGATCAAGGGTATGAGCGACGTCGATGACCAGTTATCAAAGGTTTCAATGCGAATGTGTGTATAGGCGGCATGCGTATTAATTCGGTCCAATAAACTGATATAAAATTCTGCGAACCAACCCGGAGAGATGCTACTGAAGAGTCAGCGACGGTTCACAAAGAAAGACACCATATCCATGTACCTCGGGCTCGTTCTGGTATATCGTCTGTATGAAAATGGTGGGTTTACCGTAGAATACAAAATGAGGGGCTCTTACCATCACCATTCCTGTCCCAATGGCAGCAAGCACGCCCTCTCCCCAATTGCCTGTACGCCCGACGAGTCCTCGTCCACGAGCAACGATCCAGAGGCTTTCCAGCCCTTTCGGCAGCGTATACATTGCCAATTCTGCACGGCGGCGCTCGTCCTCGAGGAGCAGCGCAAAACCGGTTACCAGCCCGGAGAGCCACCAGGTATATCGCGAAATGAGGACGTTGATAAGTTCCTGTGGAAGTAATCGTCGGAGGACCGATGTCGACGGCGCGGCCATGATACGCTCGTAGAGCGTGTGCTTGATACACCACACAGCTGGGATATGACATGAAACAACGGGAAAGCGACGTAACGACAGGCAGACCTTGACAAAATATAACGAACGCGCCTAAAAACGCGGAGCTGCGCAAACTCCCCACACTGGCATGCGCGAGTACTCTAGCGGGGTCCGCATGGAAGAGTTTCCATCGGAATGCCAGCGTTGGCACAAAATGGAGGGCAGAATAAATCGGGAGCATCCAGCGTGCGACTTCGAAGAATCGCACGAAAGAGACAGACAAGCAGCTGTCGGACATGGGGTGCAGACCGGCGCAAGGAAGGTAGCGCGGAATGTGCTGGTCGCCGGTGAGAATCCGCTCACGGAGAGATTGGAGGGCAGTAAGGTTTAAAGGAGTAATGTCTGGTCTGGCAATGACTTTGTCGAGCGAGGCTACGTCAAAAATATTCTCTTGGACGGCTTGCCTGTTGTAACTAAAGGAGGCTGCGGGTGCTCTGCTTGCTTCTTGAATCCTATCGAGTCTCAGTTTGAGCAGATCGATATACGAGTGAAAACGGCACAAACCAGTTTACATAGGACCTTGGTAACGTATCCGGACGCATAAAGAACGCGTACATGATCTGTCCGCAAGAGAGCACTGATCCGAATAGTGATTGGTCGTTATTCGGTATGATGCCCCCCAATCATCCATGTAGCGGTTTTGCCCTAAGGTCCAGTGGATAGTCCTCGTTCGTAGCTCTCCGTGCATATGTGGTTTTTCCCGAACGACCCAGTAGTTCCGATGTTATGGCCCATGCAATTTTTCCGGATAAGGTCATCAGGCTTACTCCGTCGGCTCTCGGGTCTTGTAATCTTCGGCATCCAACGGCTTGTCGCTCTTCGGCTCTGAT
Source organism: Mycena amicta (assembly GCA_029282125.1). Classification (NCBI taxonomy): domain Eukaryota; kingdom Fungi; phylum Basidiomycota; class Agaricomycetes; order Agaricales; family Mycenaceae; genus Mycena; species Mycena amicta. The sequence goes on along the minus strand of JARIHP010000333.1, from coordinate 11,644 downwards.
TCGGGTTTCATTGGTCCGATAGGTCCCGGCCCGTGCTTCTCCGCCATCTTATCACAAGTCCCGTTATTAAACTGTTATTCCGAGACTGCCAGGTCTTATTTGGTGTTTATCCCTTTGAGTGTTTTGCACCGGATTGGATAGGTCCAGGCTTGTGGGCTCTGCTGGTATGTTTTTACAGAGACCTTGGAATGCGCCGCGGTGTGAGGGCTATAGATAGCCGGGCCACGCCGCACAAGCCTCAGGATGCCGGACCAGGACGACCAGCCAACAACACAAGCCGTTAACCAACACCGCTGGATTATTACGCACCTCAAGGCAAATGAAGACCTGGAAGAGCATCACCGCTGGATTAATACACGCTCTGGGACGAACAAAGGAGCTCATTAAGCGCTACCGCTGGATTAATACAAAGCTTCCGACTCCACGAATGGCAAGACAGCTCGAATTACAAGTATACGACATCCGTCCCCGCTATATGTCTGCCCGGATACAGTCCCATTTCACCTACGAGCACCGCGAATGTTGCCCCCCGCTATATGTCTGCCTGGATACAGTCCCATCCCGGCCTACGAGCCCACCGCCTGCACAGCCCCTCGAACCGCTCGCTATCGCAATGTTTGCCCGGATACAGCTCCGTTCCGTCGTCGCTGACACGAACGAGCCGGCCGCTGGATTACTGCACGCGCAGGGAAATTTGTGTGGAAGAACACGCCACCTATAACCCTTACTCAGACGGACAAGTCAAAGGGGAGCGAGACAGACGACGCAATAAGTGCAGAGTTGAGTGGAAACAGGTGCAGAAGAGTCCGGCCAGCTGGGCATGGAAACGGAGTGAGACGGGGGCCTATCATGGTCAGCAATGTGAAGCGGAGGTCAAGGAAACGACGTACAGACACGGGATAATCTCGCGACACCGGGAAACAATAGCGCGGAGGACGAGGAACCCAATGCGAAGCTCGAGGAAATGTAGCGGCGTCCAGAAAAACCCAGCGGAAGGCAGATGAGTCGAGCGAAGGTCCAGGAAATACAGCGGCATCCGGGGATCAAAGCGACTCGGTCGATACTTCGACTCAGTCCCCACGAAACCATTCGACAGCCGTGCGACCAAGACTTACGAAGCAAAACATGAAACACTTACCAACCCAGGTCTTACAAACCATTAGCAATCCGCTTGGCAAGGGTCTAGAGCGTACTCATGACTTGACATCCCAGGCCAAATGCGCGGGAATTGTGGAACTAAGCATTCACACCCACAAACTATATCTACCACAACTGTAAACACAAGTAAACAGTTCACTGCGCCCCAATATACAGTGCAAATTTCAAGACACGGACACTAAGGACACCGGTATCGGGACCGCCCAATTAAAAGGGAACCACTATCCACCACTCCACCACTTTTCGGACGCTATAAGGCTCGGCGTCGGTCGGCTCGCTATAGTAAACCTCGACGGACGAGAGCGTAGCCAGTTAGCTCTACGAGGGCGACCACCATTCGGAACCGCGCAATAACCGCGACACCCAGACGTATACCAGGACATTCGGAGGACTTCCTGTAGCTCGGTCGCCGTCCAATATCTCGAATCCGCGAGCGCGACGTGTACAGACCATCCTATACAAGCGGCACTATCGAACATCCATCGGCCAGGACTTCCTCGCTGAGAAGCACCATAAGCCTCGAAGAGAATCGAGCACCACCACCTTCCTTCCAACAACTTCGCGGCAGGCTTTCGAGTCGCCAAACAACATCCACGACCACTGAATAATCCAGCGGAGAACGAATTCTTCCCCGCTCGATTATAAACACACCACCCACGACCACAGACTAATCTCGCGGAGGCCAACAGCCTCTCCGCTCGATTATCCTTACTAACCACTTCCACAGGAACTACACAAGCGCGAGCTTTTCTAGCCCCGTTGGATTTATATACACACACACACACACACACACACACAATTTAACACAGTTTCCACCGTTGCGAACACAATCCCCAGAGGACGACTCGACTGAGACTTGATAGTACAAAAGCCGTATTTTGGAAATCTATCTCTACGAACGCCCGCAGCATCACAACCTGGAGCCCACCGCGAGGGGATTAACTGCAACTGGAAACCCTCTCGAAGAGAACCTCTCTTCTCCTAGGCTTCCCGCCTACACCTCCAACACCACAATCCTTACGAAGAAACCCCGCCCGGAATCTACAGGAGGAAATCTTCCTGTCCGAGCACCAACCAGACACCACGGATTCCCAGGAATTCGAAGAGGAAATCTCGGCTTTAACAGATCTACCAGAAGGATACGGTACCGAGGACGACTCGGAACCCCCTCAGACAAATCCGCCATCTAACGAGGAATCAACAACACTCTCGACAGAGACATCGCTACACTTCTCCTCGCCGAACAACTCCCCGAACAGATCAGCATCCCCAGATCTGGCGAATCCTCCCCAAAATCCACAACTCTTGAATAACCCACCGGCCATTCAGGCCCAACAGATCGTACAAATCCCCCCGAATCCACTCCCACTCCCGAACCCAATACCCAACGCTATGCCTCCCAAAGCACTACCCTCTCGCTCGAATAAAAACGCGCCGCGATTCGAAGGAACCGCGCGCCACCTGCAAAGGTACTTCGAGGATATAAAGGAACTAGCGGACGACTGCAGCAAAACGACCGACAGCGATGTTATCGACGTTGCGCTGAAATATCTCGACTTGGACGAATCAGAACTCTGGTCTCGCTGCAAAACCGCAGGAATTACCTGGGACGATTTCAAGACAGCTATTATAAAGCTATACCCCGGAGCGAGCGGAGACAAGCTGTATACGAAAACGGACCTCCGAGAGACCGTTAAGAAATCAGCGGCCGCGGCGCCTACCACCATGGAAGAATTCGGCGTGTATCGAAGGAACTTCCAGAGGATCTCCGACTTTCTAAAGTCAAAAGGAAAAATCTCCGAGCACGAAATAAACGAGCAATTCATGAGGGGAATTAACCAAGACTTCCGCTGGAGAATAATCCAGCGCCTTCAAATCGTCGTACCCAATCAAGCCAGCGACACCCCGTACTCGATGTCGGACGTGGTAGACGCGGTAGAATGGGCTCTGAATGGACCCCCAGGCATAGCCTACGCCAGCGCGGATGACGATACGGTCGACGTGAAGAAGGAGATGGTAGACATGACCGCGACATTAAAGGAAATGAACAAGACTTTCCTCTCGCATGTTACGGTCCTATCTCAGCGCCTTGACAACGTACAAAGCGGAGGAAACAGAGGCACCTGGAATCGCGATCGAGAACCGCTCCCAACTCAGGGCCAATCGTATACGGAAGCCAGGACAGGCGCGGGATTTAATAGCGCGCCCAGACGGTTCGCGGACGGTTGCGCGGGATGCTCAGACCTAGGCCACTTCATCAGAGACTGCCCCAAGATAACGGAGCTCCTCCAGGCGGGGAAATGCAAGCGGAACGAAGAAGGGAAGCTCGTTCTCTCCGACGGGAGGTGGATCCCGCGTGCAATTGAAGGGAAGAACATGTGCGAACGCATCGAAAAAGGCTACGAATGGCTAAAAAGAAGACAAATGCCACCAACAGAGCCAGGTCAGAAGGATAGACCACCGCACATGCTGTATATGGCATCCGCCAGCATAGAGGAAGTAACCGACGAAGAAGACGAGGTTCATAATCTCGCGTATCAAGAAACCGGGACGGTAGCAATTGAAGATCTATCAACGGAGGAAATTCAGGCCTTTATCGAGCAACGAAAGAAAGCGCCACCAAAGAAGATGCAGTTCGACGGAGTCCAAGTTCCAAAAATCGGGCCGGCTAGCGCTATTAAGAAGAAAGTAGCCTTTGAGGAGAAACCCAAGGAGCCCGAACCGCCCAAGTCGCCACCCAAAGATAGACACTACCCGAGGGAAGTTCCACCGCCGCAACGCCAGGAGGCCACCACGCCGAAACCGCCTGCCAGTAAATTCCGCGCACCTATCGAAGAAGGAATAACCCCTTCGGCGGTAATCGAGCGGCTACTTGTCGGCGAGATTAAGTTGACTCCGCGCGAATTATTGGCATTGGCACCCGAGGCACGCAAAATCTTGCGAGAGCTAGTGACCACAAAGAGACTTCCCCAGGTGGACGTGACGTACTCGGAACAAACCAACGAGTCGCAGTACGTTCTCCGGTACGAAGAAGACGGGGGAAGGGAAGAACTCCTTACGGCCTCCGAGATCGACGCATTGCGAGTCGTACATCCAATCCTGAACGGCACGATTAAAGTCGAAGGGATACTGGACCAGGGCTCGGAGATCATCGCGATTAACAAGAGTATCTGGCAGCAGCTAGAAGTCAGCCTCGATCCGCAGAAGATCCTTAGCATGCAATCAGCGAACTCGCAATCGAACGCTACCCACGGCGTAGTCTCCGACGTCATCTTAACCCTAGGCGGGATTGATCTTCCACTCCCTCTTCATGTGGTCGAAGGCGCGCCGTTCGATTTATTAATCGGGAGACCCTTCTTCCGCTTCACGAGCTGCCAAACACGAGACTTCAGCAATGGTTCGCAGGAAATCACGATCACTTGCCCCAACACAGGGAAAAGAGCGACGCTTCCGACGACAACGAAATCATCGAAGAAACCAGCGCCGACGAACAAAGCGCAGGGTTTTCAAAGCGCGGAGCATCGCACCCAGGCGTAAACTCCGCGCAGACTAATCGCGGACTCGATGGGGCAACAAAGAGTGACATGCGCGCAAAATATCGCCCACTTCCGGACTCTCTAATTAAAATCAACTCTATGGCCATTAAACAGAATACTATCGCTTCTTTCACTTACTCGGGACTGGCGCCGCCAATGATTCTAAGTTCACCAACGGGAACTAATACTCACCACTGTCGCCAAATTACGGTCACCGACACGGAAATGACTTGGGAAATCTCGCCGACATACCTAACGTGGTGTCTACGACAAGCTTACGAATATAACGAAGAAATCCACGCGTTCGTGGTAAAAACGGAGGAAGAAGAAACCGCGCCGAAGGAGAAGAAGAAAAAGAAGAAGTACAAACCAGTTGCCTTGAAAGTCAATTCGGTGCCCGCGACATTACCAGAGGAGTTTAGGATTGTTCGCCGGTTTCCCTCCGATCCGCTGGAATATTTAAAGGAACCCAGCCGGCACCCGCCGGATTTTACACCAGGAAAACGCGTCACCTACGAGCGGATGGCAGCAATGAGGATAAACGAGGACGGCTGGTTAACCCACGAAGAAGAAAAACTGGTGAAGAACGTCGTCAAGACTCACGAGATGGCGTTCGCCTGGGACGAGTCCGAGCGAGGAAAATTCCGCGAAGATTACTTCGAGCCAGTAAAGCTACCTGTGCTAGCGCACACGCCATGGCAACAAAGGAATATCCCGATACCGCCAGGAATCCGCGATCAGGTTATCCAGCTTATCAAGAGCAAGATAGCATCAGGAGTATACGAGCCGTCGTCATCCTCCTACAGATCGAGCTGGTTCTGCGTACCAAAAGCAGAAAAAAAGGCGCGCTGAGAATAGTGCACAATCTGCAGCCTTTAAACGCCGTTACGATAAGGGACGCTGGATGCCCACCTATTCTGGAGATCTACGCGGAGTCGTTCGGCGGGCCGCGTAATTTATGGGATGTTCGACTTATACGTGGGATTCGACCATCGTTTGCTGGACATAGCATCGAGGGACCTGACTACCTTCCAAAACCCGCTAGGAACGCACCGCTTGACAAGGCTGCCTCAAGGATATACCAACGCGGTTGCAGGTACAGCAAGGGGACGTAACGTTCATACTCCAGGATGAAATTCCGGAATTCACCCAGCCGTTTGTCGACGATACACCCTGGAAAGGGGGGAACCGACTACTATCTTCTGGAGAATGGCGACTACGAAACGATCCCAGAAAATCCAGGCATACGCCGCTTCGTCTTCGAGCACATGGTTAATATAAACCGGCTCTTAACGCGGATGGAGCACGCTCACGGAACGTTCAACGCGAAGAAATCATACATCGCTGTCCCCAAAATCAAGGTTGTAGGACACATATGCTCAGCAGAGGGAAGAACACCCGACGAATCCAAGCTGAAAGCCATACTCGACTGGCCGCCCTGTGAAAATCTAACGGAATGTCGTGGATTCTTGGGAACGCTTGGGGTAGTCCGTATCTTCATGAAGGACTTCGCCATACACGCACGGCCGCTCGTTAAGCTCACCAGGAAGGACGTAGAATTCGTATGGGAAGAAGAACAAGAGCGAGCAATGGCCAAGCTAAAAGATATCATCCGGACGTCCCCAGCTATCCGCGCGATTGACCACGCATCGGGAAGGACCGTCATATTATCAGTCGACTCGTCTAATATCGCCGTTGGATTTATTCTGCTTCAAGTCGGCGAGGACGGGAAAGAATATCCTTCACGCTTCGGCTCGATAACCTGGAACGAAAGAGAGTCGCGGTATTCTCAAGCGAAGATTGAGCTATACGGTCTCTTCCGGGCGCTCCGTGCATACAAGATATACCTCGTTGGAGTCAAGGACCTCATCGTGCGGGTCGACGCGAAGTACATCAAAGGGATGCTCAACAACCCTGATATACAACCAAACGCCGCGATGAATCGCTGGATTGCCGCGATATTACTATTTGACTTCCGACTCGAGCACACTCCGGGAAAGACCCACGCACCAGACGGATTATCACGCAGACCGCGCGCGCCAGAAGACGACCCAGAAGACCTCGAGGTAGAAGAATGGATCGACAGAGCCTGTGGGTTCGCGATAATGCTTCTCAACTCAGGCGTGGAGTACAAGATTACGCCGGTCAGGTCTCAAATTAATTCAGCGGGCGAAGAATCAGCTCCGCTAGATTATTTTGAACAGACAACCGTCTCGGTATTCACAAACACCGCGGAACCAGAAGCTACCATCCCCCGAACGAAGCGCGCGATTAAAGCGGACGCGGTTGTGGACCACATCATCGAATACTTGGGCGAGAATAAAAACCCGCCTTTCGTCGATGACAAGAAACAGATGAAGGGGTTCTTGCGAGCCATACGGAACTACTTCGTGCTGGGGGGAAAACTCTGGAAACGGTCAATCAACGGAGAACACAAGCTATATGTTGGGCGCGACGGACGGCTGGATATCCTGAAGCAAGTACACGACGACCTAGGGCACAAGGCGCATTTCATAACCAGGAAGCGCTTGGTGGACAGATTCTGGTGGCCAATGATGGATCAAGACCTCCAGTGGTACCTAAAAACCTGCCACGAATGCCAGATTCGCACTGTGAAGAAGATATTAATTCCGCCGACGGTCGCAATGCCCATGCCATTGTTCTACAAAGCATACGCCGACACCTTCTTCATGCCCAGACATAACGGCTTCAGGACTGTAGCGCATATTCGTTGTTCTTTAACGAGCTGGCCTGAATGGAGGATGATGGTGAACGAGGACGCAATGAATCTGGGAAGCTTCATATTCGAGGAGATCCTATGCCGCTGGGGAGCCATCGGCGAGATTTCTACGGACAACGGGAAACCGTGGATCAAGGCTGTGGATTGGCTTGCGCAAAAATTTGGAATTCGCCACATAAGGATTACAGGCTATAATTCGCGAGTGTTATATCCTGAGCCAGACGGAGGGAACCACTTCCGAACGGAAGGGTGACCGGACGATGTGACATCACGGAACCGGAATCCGGAGACCGGAGAAGGGACCGGAGACCGGGGAAGTGGCATATCGGCTATTCTCGCAAGCACCACACTCAGGAAGGGTGTGCGACTGTCTGGAACCCAAGCCGAGGACAAGAGAAGAGATGCTGGTATATAGTGACCGGACGGGAGCAGGGCGAACCGGAAGGACCGGAAAGGAGTAGGAATGATGGGATCAAAACCGGACGATGGAAGACAGGGTCTGGAAGCAGTCCGGGGCAAGATCGGAAGCGGACTGGATGCAGATCAAAATAGGAATGATCGGATCAGAGCCGGAATGATCGTATCAGAACCGGATGATGGAGGACAGAGTCCGGAAGGCGTCCGGTGGGCGTCCGGGTTGGTTGCCAGAAGGGTCCCGAAAGCCAGCACAAGTCGAAAGGGAGACAGAAAGACATCCGGAAGATGAGGCATAGCTTCCGGAGTCGAGGCGAAGACAGAGACGGAGGAAAGGCATCAGCCATGAGAGGAATTCATGGGATAACGTTTATTTTCAAGCTAAGGTACAGAGACGATAGCTAGAGGTATATATACTAGGATCCTAATTGTCAAGACTGGAAAGGAAAGGAAGCAGGATGACAATAAGGCGAGAAGGATTTGTAAGTAAGATGTAAATGACAATAAAGAAGGGGACACGATGCAAGTCGTGTGACGGGAAGGAATGATGGGTCTAACAATAAGACAACTCCGGAAGTGGATGGAGAAGTGATAGAGGAGCGAGGACAATAAGGAGAGGTGTTGAAGTGAGAGGAAATGGAAGCATACATAGATGGGAACACAGACATAAGGTGTCCGAGCTCTCCGATTGGTTCCGGAGTGATCCGATCGATTGATGGTCCGGAAACTCCGGAAGGTGAACTGGAAGGTGGAGGGCGAACGGGAGAGCACAGGAAGAGAGCGAGGGAGATAGACATAAGGTGTCCAAGCTCTCCGATCGATTCCGGAGTGTTCCGATCAATTGATGGACCGGAAGGACCGGAGGGTGTCCCGGAAGGTGGGGGACTGAACCGGACGGCACAGGAAGGGGTGTGTAGATGTAACGGTGTTGAATTGTATGAAGGAGATTGGAGTAGAACCAGAAGATGGCAAAAAGGTTGATGGCTGTCCGGAGGCTCGGAAGACCGGAAGCTCCGGTGTGACAGGAGCGTGACCGGAGGCGATAGGAGCATTACCGGAGGTGATAGGAGCATGACCGGAGGCGATAGGAGCATGAATGGAATGTGGTCGGCATGGATATAACAGCGAGCCCAAGGACCCATAGAGCGAAAGCACTACGACGTCCGCGAATCTCTGACAAAATCTTGCGACGGCGACATTTCTAAATGGACGAAAATGATCTTCTACGTTTTCTGGGCCGAGCGAGTCTCAATTAATAAAGCGACCGGCCCGCTCGCCATACTGGATGGTCCACGGGGTCGAACCCTTGTTCCCGTTCGATATTATCGAGGCGACATACATGGGAAAAATCTTTGACTCGCAGATCTCGACGGAAGAGCTCATTGCTAATCGAGCGGCCATGCTTGTTAAACGCAGCGAAGAAATAGAACTACTCCGCTCAAAAATCTACGAAGCGCGGGTTAAAAGCATTCTTCAATGGATGAAGGACAACGAAAAGAACATAGAAGAAATCGACGCCGAACCAGGGAGCCTTGTAATCGTCAGGAACACTCAGGTCGAAAAGGAATTGAACAAGAAAACCAAGCCGCGATATATTGGGCCCATGATAGTCGTAAAACGAACATCTATGGGGAACTATATCCTCGCAGAACTAGACGGAGCGGTTGCTCAAGAACCCTACGCGGCGTTCAGAATCATTCCTTATTTTCCGCGGAGCATGCTCAGGATTCCAGTTACCAAACTAATCGAACAACACGAGGCGCATGATAAAATAAGGCCGCAGAAACCCGGTATGGGGAAGACGACGGAGCTCGAGAATGGGAAGGACGATCCGCGCTGAATTAACCGATAAGGCGCGAGGTAACTCGGCGGAAAGCACACAGAGTCGCAAGAAAATTCGAAACCAATCTCACCAGCATAGACGGAGGGCAGCGGGCTTGCTCGACTTAATAAATTCGATTTCTTTTCATTGGAATTCTCGGGCTCACTAGTTGTGCGGCACTGGATTTGGATTCAAAAGCAAAAATTCAAAAAACGATAAAAAAACGCTACAAGATGCTACGACTGACTATACGACGGCGATACGATATGCTATGATATAAAGATTGAGCGTCCGAAAGGCGCTGGGCGACTCGCGACTGTACCGCACACGGACTAGCTATCCCCCCTCAACTCGTCAATCTCCGGCTCGACAACTTCCATTGGGACATCCACCTCGACGTCATTCGACTCGCTTGCCTCGGGCAACACCGCGATCCCATCCACCACCGACTCTTGACGTTCACCAGGAGCGGGTTCCTTCGCGAGGTCCTTGTTATCCTCGGCGCCCTTCGGAGGCTCAGGCTCGGGGAAGAATAGCGGGAGACGAGGGGACTTCGAAGGGTCGCGGGGTATCCGTCTGGAAGATTTCCCCCGTCGACAATGGCCACGGATGAGCGACTAGCGGGGGAGAACCGACGAGTCGGGGCCACGGTTTCCTCGATTGAGGAACGGAGAACGCGCATATGCGAGTCGACGAAGGAGGGACTCGTCGTTCCCCTCGGCACGATCTGCGGCTTCCTGTTTACGTTCGAGATTGTGCATCCAGTCGGGTGGTTCTTCGGAACTGCCGCTCACATCCAGCCCCCGACCCAGTACTCCGAAATTCGCCGGGGCCGCCCCTAGGAGATCCGAAAACGGAGGCGGTACGAAGAGCAGCCGGAAGCGCGCTTGGGGAAGACAACAAGGGGATATGGTCTAAACGAGAAGAATCAGGAAAACCACCATGAAAAATGAAGGAGAGACTCACGCTTGTTGGGGACCTTTTTCGGCTTGAGAATAAGGTGCTTGAACAGAGACGTCTCTGCAAACTGCTCCCATTCGACCACCTCGGATTGTTCCAGGACGCCTGTTCCGGTTGCATATCCACGCATGGTGTCGGTCTCAAGGGCGGCCCGAATGAAGATGGAGAGGGGATGCTCGGCGCCGGCCATACGAGAGAGATGCGCGTGGAGCGCAAGGTCGCCGGACAAAATTGTCGATAGGTGAAGGAAAAGGGAGAGGAACTCCATCAAGCGTTGCTCCCAAACGAGGAACGTCGATATCCGTGCCCTGCTGATTCAGCTCGCGCAAAAGTTTTGGGCCCAAGGCGTAGACGATTCCCCTGGTCATCATCATAACGGCGTGGTGAGACCGGCAAAGAAGCTGGACAAACGTGGCGACGAGCGTCTTCCCGTCCAGGTCCTCGAACTCCTTGACGCGCCCGTATTCGAATCTACCAGCAACCGAATCGGCCCGTACATCGACGGCAAGAGCACCCACAGGAACATCGAAGGGGTCTTCTACAAGCGGAGGACGATAGGAAATGTCTGCCCACTGAGGAGGAGGGTTGTGTCCTCGATAATGCGGAGCTGCGATACGGATGAGAACCGCCAAAGAACGGAGGCAGGACAGCGGGCAGCGCAGGGGCAGGGACGAGAGTGGATTTCCACACTTTCCCCCGAAGACTCAGTTTCCTGCGACCGGATAGAGGAAGACCGAACATTGTGGGAATAGGGACGCGATCTCGCGGGTTGGTCGCAACGTTTCCGGAAAGCGGAGCCGAGACAGGTGCGGGGTCCGGAGCTGGGGGAGCCTGGGGAGGTGCCTCGTCTAGGGGGCTCGTCGTTCGCGAGGTCGATAAGAGGCTCGGGAGAATCAGAGTCAGACGAGCTGGAAGCAATGTCCGCGACGGCCGCCCCAACACGGTTTTGAAACTCGTTGAACGCCGCGCGCTTGTAGTGGTACAGGTGGTGGATCCAAGCGATAAGCTCGCAGA
>JARIHP010000332.1:10000-15000 GCA_029282125.1 Mycena amicta | reverse complement strand
CTTGGGCGGTTTGTTTGCGTATTGTAATCATAATATGGGCGGGGGTGAATCCTTTGCAGACGACTTGAATGGGAACGGGGTACTGTAAGCGGTAGAGTAGCCTTGTTGCTACGATCCGCTGAGGTTAAGCCCTTGTTCTAAAGATTTGTTCAACTTTGTTGAACTTTTTTATTTTCTTATGGGCAGTAGGCTTTAGGGCCAGGGTATATCCGCTCTAAACCCGCTCAGGACCATTAGATTGGCATGAAGGGTCCTTAGTTGGGTCATTAGAGCTTGAATGGCAATAGACTCGGGTCAATAGATATGCGAAAATCCATTAGATTGGCTTGAAGGGTCCTTAGTTGGGTCATTAGATATGCGAACGGCCCTAGAGCTTGAAGGGTCACTAGTTGGGCCGTTAGATATGCAAACGGCCATTAGATTGGCTTGAAGGGCCTTTAGAGCTTGAAGGGTCCTTAGTTTGGGTCATTAGATATGCAAAAAACCATTAGATTTGCTTGAAGGGTCAATAAGCTGGTTAGCGAGTCAGTAAAGTTGTGATGTTTTAAGCAAATGTTGGTAGCGAGTCAATAACTTTGTGATGTTGACTCGGCCAGTCAGTAAATTTGTGATGTTTTGGTAGCGAGTCAGTAGGCTTTGTGAGGCTAGTCCGACTTTGTGATATTTTGGACTAGCCTGTCAGTAAGTTTGTGATGCTCTGGTAGCGAGTCAATAACTTTGTGACCTCGGTTCGAGTTTGTGATGTTCTTACTAGCCAGTCAGTAAAGTTGTGATGTTTTGAGCAAATGTTGGTATCGAGTCAGTAAGCTTGTGAGGCTGGCCCGAGTTTGTGATGTTTTGACTAGCCGTTGTGATAGACTGGTAGCGAGTCAGTAACTTTGTGAGGCTAGTTCGAGTTTGTGATGTTCTTACTAGCCAGTCAGTAAAGTTGTGATGTTTTGAGCAAATATTATAAGCAAGTCAGTAAGCTTGTGAGGCTGGTCCGACTTTGTGATGTTCTAAGTAACCAGTCAGTAAGTTTGTGATGCTCTAGTAGCGAGTCAGTAAGTTTGTGATCATTTGAGCAAATGTTGATAGCCGAGTCAGTAAGTTTGTAGTGTCTGTTCGAGTTTGTGATGTTTTGACTTAGCAAGTCAGTAGCGAGTCAGTAAGTTGAGGCTGGTCCGACTGTCAGTCAGTAAGTTTGTGATGTGAGTTGGAGTTTGTGATGTTCTTAGCAAAACATCAGTAAGTTTGTGATATTTTGAGCAAATCTTGTAACGAGTCAGTAAGTTGAGGCTGGTCCGACTGTCAGTCAGTAAGTTTGTGATGTGAGTTGGAGTTTGTGATGTTCTTAGCAAAACATCAGTAAGTTTGTGATATTTTGAGCAAATCTTGTAACGAGTCAGTAAGTTTGTTTTGTAGTGTCTGTACGAGTTTGTGATGTTCTAAGTAGCCAGTCAGTAAGTTTGTGATGTGTGTTCGAGTTTGTGATGTTTGAAGCAAATCTTTGTGATGGGCCAGTAAGTTTGTAGTGTCAGTTCGACTTGGACACAAATGGTTGTAGCGAGTCAGTAAGTTTGTAGTGTGTAATTCGACTTTGTGACGTTTGGTCAGTAAGTTTGTGAGGCTGGTCCGACTTTGTGATGTTCTAACTAGCAAGTCAGTAAGTTTGTAGTCTTTTGAGCAAATGTTGAAGCGAGTCAGAAAGTTTGTGATGTTGTATATAGTGAGTCAGTAGGTTTGTAGTCTGTGTTCGAGTTTGTGATGTTCTAACTAGTGAGTCAGTAAGTTTGTAGTGTTTTGAGCAAATCTTGTAGCAAGTCAGTGTAAGGTGAGGGCTGGCGAGGCAAGGTGAAGTGAGGTGAGGCAAGGTGAGGGCGGTACGAGTGCAAGTCAGTAAATTTGTGATGTTTTGGTTCAAAAACCACAGCACCCAGGATTCCCGCGTGGTCCCCCACCGTGGTACTAACTAGGCGGCACTTCGGTTAACTGCGCAGATCGGACGGGATGCGGTGCTTTCGAAGTCCTATGGCCGTGGATAACAGTAGGGTTGAAGAGTGCCTTTTATCATGTATGCCCTTACACCATATCTAATGAAACTCGATGGTTTTGTATGCAACTATGCTAGAGTTGAAATGAAAGATGTCAGTCTAGTGAATTCAAACAACTTTCGTCAGTTGACCATGACCATTCACTGAGTGGTTGTGGATATCAGTGTTGTATCTAATGAAAGTCAGTGGTTTTGTATGCAACTGTGCTCGGGTTGAAATGAAAGTTGTTAGTATAGTGGTTTTGAACAATTTCGGAGATAATTCCCAAAAAGGAAATAATTTCGCCCGCAATATTGTGGACACGTAATTTCACGGCTTTTGCACATTTGGTGCGCACCTGGGGTCAACACCCCAGTTTCCTCTTATATGAAGGGGGACAATGAAGGGTATATGGGTGCATATTGAGCTGGTTTGTGATATTCTTGACACGGATTTTGTGATGCTTGACTTTTTGTGATACTTGGGCTGCTTGCTTGACTTCATATGCTTGTTTGGTTCAGATACTGTCTCCCCTTGGTCAGTATCTGCATATACTTGGCTCTTACCACTCCGAGAGCCAAGTAACAAGGGACTGGGCCCTGAGGCTGTTGGTGCCTCAGGTCCAAGGCTGCAGATGATGCAGCTTTGGATCTGAGGCATCAAGAGCAGAAGGGAACAGGGAAGGGGGCTTTAGGGCCGGTCTAGGGAGTGGGTTGGGAAGAGGCGAAGTTGGAGAAGATGAAGAAAAAGAAAAAAAATTGTGAGATGGCAGCTCACGCGCGAATGGGTCTGAACATGACTAGCCCTCAACATCAGCTTTAGGGCCGGTGTTGGGGGCAGCTTGGGTCGCTCTTGGCTAACCCTAGGCTGGGGTTTGCCTATGAGTCAGTAATGAGGCTAACCCTAGTCAGGCTGGGGTTGGCCTACGGGTCAGTAATGAGGCTAACCCTAGTCAGACTGAGGCTAACCCTAGACACGTCATTGGAACGAGGCTAACCCTAGACTGGGAGTATATTGAGGTTGGATATGATTCTGAACCGCCATTCAGAGGGCTTTCTAATGGTACGACCGCCATCCTGATCCGAGCAGCGGTTGATAGAGAACCGCACTTTTGACGGCCAGTTTGCTGTGATGCAGTGGGGCTAGTATGGCGTATGAGGGCTCGTCTGAAAGCCCTCTGAGATACCTCTCTATCGACCCCAGGATCATGGCAAACGGACCAGAACTCATGGAGCTATGGCCCATTCTTCGTTTCAAAGACTCGATGTTTCGTCAGTATTTCGCGTTTTGTGACCTGACTGCTACAGCTAGGCCTAAGGTCATAACAGAAAGGTTGATCCCCTTAGGGGTCCCTACGATTTGGCTTACTCAGATTTTCCATCCCTTACATTTGCGAAATTTCATTAGATTCGCTTGAAGGGTCCTTGGTTGGTTCATTAGATTTGGTTCAAAGTCATTAGGTTTGGTCAAAGTCATTAGATATGCGAAATTTCATTAGATTGGTTTGAAGGGTCCTTAGTTAGTTAGTTAGATTCGCTTCAAAGTCATTAGATTTGGCCAAAGTCATTAGATTTGCGAAAGTTCATTAGATTGGTTTGAAGGGTCCTTAGTTAGTTCATTAGATTCGCTTCAAAGTCATTACATTTGGTCAAAGTCATTAGATTCGCTTGAAGGGTCCTTAGTTAGTTAGTTAGATTTCGCTTAAACCCATTAGATTTGGCCAAAGTCATTAGATTTGCGAAAGTTCATTAGATTCAGTTGAAGGGTCCTTAGTTAAGTAGTCACATTTCGCTCAAAGTCATTAGATTTGCGAAGGACCATTAGATTCAGTTGAAGGGTCCTTAGTTAGGTAGTCACATTTCGCTCAAACCATTAGATATGCGAAAGTTCATTAGACTGGTTTGAAGGGTCCTTAGTTGGTTCATTAGATTCGCCTCAAGGTCATTAGAAAATTTGCTCAATTCATTAGATTCAGTAGCGGAGTCAGTAAGCTTGTGATGTTTTGAGCAAATCTTGTAGCGAGTCAGTAAGTTTGTGATGTTTTGAGCAAATTTTGTAATGGGCCAATCTTGTTGCATATGCTTATAGTCAAGTCTGGCAAGGTTGGGTATGGTTCTGGACCGTTTTTTCAAGGGCTTTCCAATGGTGCCACTCCCGTCCTGATCCGATCAGCGGTTGATATAGAACTGCGCTGATGACTGCCAGTTCGCCCTGATGCAGTGGGGCTAGCATGATGTGCGAGGGCTCGTTGGAAAGGCCTTTGGAATACCTCCCCATCAAGCCCGGTATCGTGGCAAACCGACCAGAACTCGGGGAGCTATGGCCCATTCTTTGTTTCAAAGACTCGATGTTTCGAAAGTATTTCGCGTTTTGTGACCCAACCACTACAGTTAGGCCTAGGGTCATAACAGAAAGGTTGATCCCCTAAGGGGTCCCTACGATTTGGCTTACTCAGATTTTTCATCCCTTACATTTGCAAAATTTCATTAGATTCACTTGAAGGGTCCTTAGTTGGGTAGTCACATTTCGCTAAAAGTCATTAGATTTGGCCAAAGTCATTACATTTGCTCAACTTCATTAGATTCGCTTGAAGGGTCCTTAGTTAGTTAGTAAGATTCGCTTCAAACCCATTAGATTTGGTCAAAGTCATTAGATTTGCGAAAGTTCATTAGATTGGTTTGAAGGGTCCTTAGTTAGTTCATTAGATTCGCTTCAAAGTCATTACATTTGGTCAAAGTCATTACAGTTGCTCAACTTCATTAGATTCGCTTGAAGGGTCCTTAGTTAGTTAGTTAGATTCGCTTCAAAGTCATTAGATTTGCTCAAAGTCATTAGATTTGCTCAAAGCCATTAGATTAGTTTGAAGGGTCCTTAGTTAGTTTGTTACATTTGGCTCAAAGTCATTAGAAACCGCTAAAAAGCCTTCTCGGAGATAATTCCCAAAAAGGAAATAATTTCGCCCGCGATATTGTGGACACCACTTTTCAC
>JARIHP010000331.1:0-21104 GCA_029282125.1 Mycena amicta | reverse complement strand
AAGCGATGGCAGACCTCTCAGTAACATACCACTCTTTGGGACGATACCTGGAAGCAGAGAAGCTGAAGCAGCAGGTGCTTACAGAGAGGACTCGACTGCTTGGTGCTGAGCATCCCAATACCATTGAAGTGATGGCAAGCCTCTCAGTCACATACCACTCCTTGGAACAATATGTGCAAGCAGAGAAGCTGCAGCAGCAGGTGCTTGGACAAAGGACTCGACTGCGTGGTCCTGAGCATCCTGACACCATTAGAGCTGTGGCAAACCTCTCAGCCACATACCACTCCTTGGGACGATACCTGGAAGCAGAGAAGCTGCAGCAGCAGGTGCTTGCAGCAAGGACTCGACTGTTTGGTGCAGAACATCCCGACACCATCAGAGCAGTGGAAAACCTCTCAGGAACATACCACAGCTTGGGACGCTACATGGAAGCAGAAAAGCTTGACCAGCAGGTGCTTGCAGCAAGGACTCGACTGCTTGGTGCTGAGCATCCCGATACTATTGAAGCATTGGCAAACCTCTCAGTCACATATCACTCCTTGGGACGATATCTGGACGCAGAGAAGCTGAAGCAGCAGGTGCTTGCAGAAAGAATTCAACTGCTTGGCGCAGAGCATCCCGACACTATTAGAGCAGTGGCAAGCCTCTCGGCCACATACTACGCTCAGGGACGATACATGGAAGCAGAGAAGCTCAACGAGCAGCTACCTGAAAAACAGTCTGTTAAGCCCTGAGCATTGCCGCACAGACTGCTGGGGTATCCTCCTCCTTTGTACATCCAGTAGAACACTTAGTTCCTGTCAGAGTTTTGTTCTTACAACTGAATCGATTCAGGATTTGGGTAGTGTCCGAACTCAGGACTTTGGCACTAACATTTGGTTATGACTGAGCCCATAAGTAGGTGAGTCAGGGCCTGGTACTTGCCACTGCCATCACCGAGATCAAGAGCAATTACAATTCTCCAAGTACAAACAAGCTAACCATCACTGAGCGCGCCTCCCGCTTCCCATCCCATCCCTACATACTGATACCAGGATATATACCAGGATATCGATATCTGCCCCGCGGATAACCCAAGACACACAACCCAAGTCACCATCACCGCCGCTACTCAATCAATCCTCCTTCGCCGACTCTTTGACCCTCGACTTCTTCTTCCACTGAGCTTGAGCTCTGGCACCCCCACACCCATCCACAGCCCCGGCCCGCTCGCCCGCCGCCATGGCGGCGTTATGGTAGGACCGCGATGGATTCTGCGGAAGTAGGGTCAGTACTTGCGGGACGGAGGCTGAGAGGTACTAGGTAGGAATGACAGAGTAGAGGCAGTAGGGAAGAATGCGGATACAGAATGGAAAGACGAAAAAAGCGGAAGGAAGAACGGTAACGCTCACCGCATGCACATGCGGCGCCGGACTTGTCTTGGGTATCCCCCGGGCGCAGATTACAGTGGAACTTCCACTCCTGGCAGATAATGCATCGTGGTGGCTTGTCCGCCGCAAACGGATTCTGCGCCGGGTCGATGTAGAGACAGGGCAGGTCGTACTTGATACAGATACTGCAGGGCGGCTGTGAACGAGCGTCAGTGAGCGGAAGAGAAGGGGAAGGACGAAGATGAAGGAGGAAAGGGTAAGCACCTTTGTGACGAGGACGTTTCCGAAGGACGCGCGCTGGAAGGGTACATGACAGTCAGCGAGTGAAAAGAGAGGGAGGAGTGGACGGGATACATACAAAACGCTTCCTGTCCTGCCTCGGATCCATGCTCGCCTGGATCCGCGCCTCCGCCTGCGCCAGGTCGATGAGGCCCTCGTCGCTCATGTAAAAGTCGTGCCAGTCGGCAAAGCCCGCAGGCGGGGCTGGGAGCTCCCCTTGCGGGACAGTGACACTGGCAGTGGCACTATGAGCACGAGCGGCACGCGACGTCGATGCGGATGCGGATTTGGCAGAAGTCCCATTGGGAGCGGATGCTGAGGTCGACGTTGGCGCTGGCGCTTCCCGTTGGGGGCGTTTCGGAGACGGTGCAGGTGCAGGGGGCTCCTCCACTTCAGCGCGTCGTTTGGGAGCCGTCCCGGACTTGGATTTTCGTCTCGCAGCAGCTACTTCCTGAGTGTCCAGTCAGTCGTGGGTCATAGTGAAAACCGCGATGGACGCACCCTCTTGGCGAGCTGCAGATCCGCCTATGCAATGATATGAGATACGCAGACAATGGGGATGTGTTAGCGCACCTGAAGGTCCCTCTTGAGGAGCTCACTCCGCGCACGTGCCGATTCGTATGCTACCTCGACCTCGAAGCCCTTCAGCATGTAATGCCACGACGAGAGGCAGGAGCAAGCACACCTTTGTGATCTCAGTCCCCTCCGCCCCGCTGGCGAGCTTCCGTACGCCCGTCGCTGCGTTTACCCGAAGCTGGATGATATCCTGGAGTAACAGCGTCAGAGGCGGGCACGCGACAAATACAGGCCACAGACATCTTGCAGCTTCACTCGCATCTTCAGGACGTCTCGGGCGCCGGTATTTTGGTTCTTCGCATCGGTCGCCTCGATAGCCTGCGAGATGGTGAGTCGGGGTACCAGCGGTGAAAAACGTCGCCACGCACACGAAGCATCTCCGTTTGTTTGGCGGTCGCAGTGGTGAGCCGGTCTTTGAGCCACTCGATTACTGCCTGTGCACTCTTGGGTGGGCCATCTGGCGGCTTCGTCCCCCCGAATCTCTGCCAATTCCTGCAGACGACGCGTGAGACCTTCATATGGGAGTGTAGAGAGCGCGTACGGCGCTGACAGCGTCGAGTTTTGCCTATGACAATGACAATGACAGTCAGAGAAGGAGAGAAGGCAAGCTTTCAGCACGCACCAGAAGCTCCTTATCCTGCTTCCCTGCCTCTTTCGCATTCTCCGTCTCCAGCAGCCCAATGGCCGTCCGTCGCTCCCGAATCCGAGTGCGAACGTCTTAGGCGGTGGGGACCTTGAATGCGTCGCCTTGTACTCCTGGACAGTGGCATGAGCCCGACGATTACGACGAGAGACGACGGTCTCACCTGCTGTGCTTGCGACTGCTCCTCCAATTGCTTCAAAACTGCCGAGGTCGCCGTCAGGGGGTGCGAGCCGCACGCGTCGAGCGTCTGGTATGCAAGAATGAGCTTTTTTCGCGAGATGAATGGGTGTGGATCGACGGACATGCTGCACCCGACGTTTGCCGATAACACGGCGTCCAGGCGGACACGGTGGGAGACGACCGCCTCGAATACCTTCCGGGTGTTATCGCTGTGGATGGTGGGCAATGGAGCCGCGGTGCGAACCTCCGCGTCCTGCACACGATTGCATGCAAGCCAGAAGAGCCGTGGTGTACTTTTGGGGGCTACAATCCGGGTGTTGGTTGAGCGGGAATACAAGGGAAAGAAACGCACTTTGGAGAGAAACAACCCACTGCGACCTGGCTCTTGCATCCATCCTGCGCCGCCGCAATGGCAATACAGTCCGTTACACACGAAGGGACGTTGCCGAGCACGGGCAGGGGAGTATATACGAGACCAGTGGGAGTGGGACTGGGCGAGTCCCACTCTTGGCGGCCAAGTCCCACTGATCTGTCTGACATTGGTGGGACTTGAGAGAATAATTGTACGGCGTGCTGAGTCCCACTTGAGGCTCGCATCAGCACCATCAACTGTGCCGCTAACTGCCGCTATTGGAGTTTGTGAGTAAAATATGGGGTTGTGTGTGATCTGGAGTGCGGTGGAGACCCCGCAGACCCCCCTGCTGCTCGCCGCAGAGGCCCACTGCGTGGTGGTTTTAATTTTAATTTTTTTAAAACAGCAAATCCTGTTTTATTCGAGTATTCTGCTAATAAATATTGGTTTGAACAGCTGGAGTGCGGGGGACCCCCCCCACAGACCCCCCCTACGCTCGCCGCGAAGGCCCACTGCGTGGTGCATCCGCTCGCCGCGGGGCCCGCTGCGCGGAGCAGTATATCAGTCCTTTCGGCATTCAGTCGGCATCTTTGATCGGCCGCGCGGCAAACAAACGTCGTCAGCATCTTCCAGCAGCCAAGCGAGCGCTAAGCGACGTGATGAGTGGGACCAGCGCTCAATCAGTGCGAGTGGGACTGGTTGCCGAGTCCCACTCCCACTGGTCTCGTCATCCCTCCGGGCAGGGCGGCCGAGTTGGAGGGTGTTCCGATGGCACTGCTGCTGCCCGCCGCCGAGATGCTGCTTGTCGCTGAGGGTTGCTGCTTGCTGCGAGTGCGAAAGGGATGGACAGGGAGAGCGAGGAGAAGGTGGAGCTGGACGCAGGAGGGAAGAGCAAGTTGGTTGCTAAAAGACAAACAGATATCAGCTATCGGCGTAGATGAAAGAGCAATCGAGAGACGAACCTCGATCGAGCAAAGAGACTTTACGTGACTTCTGATTCGTGGCGGGGAGGGTCTCTTTGAGGCGGGCATACCCTTCGCGGAGCTCGTCGCGTCTCCGCTGCTCCGACTCGATGCGCTGGCGACGGATGGTCTTGCGGCGGGAGTCGGGGCCACCGAAATGGCTGTGACCGTCCAATGACTCTACGGACGCACGGCGAGGGGCCAGCGGCGGAGTTTTGAGGGTCGGAATGCGGGACTCGGAGTGCGGCTAACACCCGTGACGCAGACCAAAAGCAGTAGTTTCTTCACACGCCCGAATAGGCAGGTGACCCTCTCAAGACCCTCTCAGTGTTTGTGCGCGCAGTTCGTGGAAGCGCCAAACAAACACGTTACAGCGCCGGCCGCCTAAATGTTCCATACTCACCCAAGGTTCCCGTTCAGGCTGTGATTCCATCTTCGAGTGCATTCACTTGTTATCTGCAATACTGGAGCATGACGATAAGTATCAGCACCGATACGGCACCGGCGTTTCAGGAAACACATACTTCCTTTTTTTTCGTCTTTCGTGTAAGAATAATGGAGACGCAGTCGGGGCGCGGATAGTGAACGACGGCCCGTTTCCTTTTCCTTACTTACTTACTTTCCCTCGTCTTTACTCATGTTGATATTGAGTAAGTTATCTATATTCTAAGTTCTTACAGATACTTGTCAAGCCCGGTAGCACATCTCAGGTGCAGTGCTTCTATCTAGACCAGGAATATCGATACCAGCACCGATACGCCCGGGCGTTGAGCGATCGTGTCGTATACTTCCTTTTTTTCCCGTCTTTCAGCGGCATCCACAGTTCAACAGTTTGGTCCGCTTGGGAGAAAGTTACTAGTACACGCAGACCGATACATATGCACCTGTAACTTTTTTGTGGTGGGAACTTTCAGTTGCAAGAAGCGCGAGCAGGTGGTACAGACAGAGAGTTGGATCCGAACTGCGCGTAATGCCAGAAAGGGAAACAGAGATCCAGTCTCATTCGACGCTATCGCATAGCTTGAAACTTGACGGCACGACTTCGCGAGTCAGCTTCGAAATTGTCGACGGGATCATACAGAGGATACAGGGAACCCCCCGAAAGAACAAGCAGATGATCCAGAAGTTCAACGAAATCTCCACCGATGCAACGGCGGAGACGATCATCCAGAGGCCATCGCGGCTGCGTTGGAAGAGACTGACCTTTACAACCCTCCGCCTCAATATCCCCAGAAAACGCAACAGTGCCGGGAATCCGTCCTTGCTGTACGACTCGCACGGCGCACGCACCGATCCCCCGCACCGCCATGCTCAACAGCTCCTCAATATCCTTTCCCTCCGAGTCATCCTTGTCGTGATCCAGCCGCAACGACTCGGATTCGGACGACAAGAATAAAGGCGCCTTCGCCAGCCTCTCCCCAACAGGGCTAATCCAAACACTCTTCGTCACGAGCTCCGAGTCCAGCGTGCGTCCAGTGTCCGACCCGCAGACAAAGCTCAGGGTGGTTCCAGTCGGTGCAATCTGCGCCGGGGACGGAGGCGTAGGCAGCCAGAGGAGGGTCGCAGTGCTGTTGAACGCGATAGGTAGGTGAGCAAGGGTCGACGCGGGGAAGTGTATCAGGAGTGGGGAAGACGGTGCTAGATCTGGAAAAGAAGGGTGTGCGGATTCGGAGGCAGAGTCGCTGTCGCGGTCGTTTTGCGCAAACTGCCGTATAGGCCGTCGCAGACTCCTCCACGCCGCTTCCCTCGCGACGTCATCCCAGCGCATCCCACACGCGACGACAAACACCCCCACCGCGTCCGAATCGAGATGTTCCGGAGTAGCGGCTTGCCCAGCGGGACCACAGCCTCGACTTGGTATTTCAGTGCAAGAATTTCGAGGATTTGGCGGAGGTCGTCGCGAGTCCGCGTCATTGGAATTGGTGTTGCTTGTGCTTGAGGTGAACGCCGAGTCAGAAAACGGTGACGTCTCCGGATAGAAGGACCGCAGCGCTTTGTCCAGGATCTCCGCTCGCTCGGAGACTTGCACCACCGGCAGCTCTTTCTCGTCTTTCCCATCCCTCGACTCAGAATCGTCCTTCGGGAGCGGCTGGCGGAGGGAGAACAAGTCCGCAAAGAGCGGCGACGATAGCGCTAGGACGGCTCGGTGCACATAGAAGTCGACTGGAGGCTCGTCGCATGAGCGGAGGATGATATCTGCTTTCGGGACTGTGTGAGAGGCTGCCGGGCGGACGAAAAGAGTCGTTGTCACTAAGAGAGAATGGGTGTGAAGCGAGGAATGTAGCTGGAGTGAGAGTCGAGGTGCTGGCTGACGGTTCTTCGATCTGAGGTGAGCGTCGAGAGCAAGCGATGACGGACTGATGCCAGTGTCCGGCCCGGCGTCCACAGTCACCGCATCACGACATATGATATGTCACACCCAGCCCTCTTGATTCGACCCTCGTCATCGCGCCTCAAACACTGGCCGCCACTGGCAGCATCCTCCCGAAAAAAAAAGCTGTCTGCGATGACCATGCGACATAGTTGACTCGGCGGATCCCGCCAAACGATGGTAGACGCTGGATTCTGGAATGTGCGCAGGTCGGCGTAACTTGGGCTCGTTTGAGCGAAGGAAACGATGGTTCTGCGATGTGCCAGAATCTCCGCTTCTCATTCACCTGCCATAGTAAGCAAAACACCGTGTCTTGCTGACTCAGGCCATCGAGTACGTCGTTTCGACGTTTGTCCTGACCACCGCCATCCACTAACTTGAACGCCAGAGCCAAGCTGAAGTCAGCACTCTGCGGTAGAGCCCTCTCGATTCGCGCGTCCAAGAATGCTCGTCCCATATGACGCGCCACTCGAGAATCACCCTCATGATCACCTCAGCGCAACACTGCATTAGCCACGCTTTCCGGCCTACTGGTCTTGATCAAGTCCCTCCGAATTCTCAATCTCTTCTGCCGCCTCTTTGCTTGAAATTGATAATATTGTTGTTCTGGGATCCATGCCATGTCGCGGATGCTCGGTCGTGCTGGGGTCGGCTTTCTTAACCTCGCTCTTTTAATCTCCTTGGTTCCTGTGTTTTTTTGATGCTCGTGCAGGAACCCGGTGCTATCGTCCTCGTGCTCAGACTCCCGTCACTCTGCGACGATGTGTCGCCAGTCAGAGTGGCAGCCGAGGGAACAGCTTCGGCGATTCACCTCTCCGTCGTCTATTCTCAGTGCCAGCTTGAGAACATTGAAATTTGAAAGAGGTGAATTTCTTAGTGATTGGCCGTCTTCCCTGAGCATTGTCCTGCGATGGTCTGGCACTGTGCAGGGGGCGGTTCAGTGAGCCAAGTAGCATCCGAGGGACATTTGGACATCTTCTGATGGTAAAAATTGGCATGACAGATTGCCGTCGGCGTACAGCGACTGCTTCTAGCAATTCGGGCGCTGATTTGCCGTCGGAACATCGTTCTCTCCGGATGCTGTGCGCATATGACACGTCACCACGCCTCGCTCTTCTGCTCTCATCTCTGACTACCTTTGAGCCCCCGGTGTGTTAGCAGCCAACATCCCTTTCCTCCGTTGAAGCTGATGTGACAGGAAGGCAGTCATCTCGCCGACCAAGCTCCAGACAAGCAGCTGCTGTGAGGATGAGTAGTCCAGGGTGCGTCAGTATAAGAGCCATGCTGTTCCAAAACCTATCGATCTCTTAGGTGGTTTGGCAATACTTTTGACCCGACACTCGCGCGATCCCAAGTTGAGGCTGCTTTGGCTCCAAGCATTGAAGATGTAATTCAAGACATGTCTGGCAGCCTCATGGGACCTGTATACCTGGAGCTGACCTACGCTGAAAATCTTCTGAAGAAGACTCAGACTCTGCTCCGCTATCTTGATGCACAGTCTGGGAATGCAGCCCTCATCCTTGCCTTTCAGCAGGCTGTGTTACGGCGGGGTGGGATTGATCATACGCTCAATCCACTGCTCAAAGGCAATCGGCTTTCAGCCACTGTTGCTCAAGGTAATAATCGGAAATCATGACTGTTTAGATTTCTGAAACATTGTATAGATAAGGGTCAATTCATTAGAAATTGCCCTCTTCCAACAAAGTTCTTCCAAGGCCGTGAAGATATTCTCTCACAGCTGAACACTTGGTTTAAGCCCATGGAGCAGAAGGATCAAATTGTTGTCCTGCTTCATGGGCTGGGTGGTGTGGGGAAAGACTCAGATTGCACTGAAATTCATTGCTGAGTCTGGCTCAAGGTTTGACTACACAAAAGATTGCCATATCATACTAAGTTATTTTTTAAAGATTTACCCACCATTTCAAGATAAATGCAAGCAGTGGGAGAGAGCATCCAAGCAGCCTACAAGGAGATTGCCACGAGCAAGAATCTTGGAGACACTGTCAATGCTGCACAGACCTGGCTGAATGCCAATCCAGATGAATGGCTAATTCTCTTCGACAATGCGGACAAAGTGGATCTGGACTTGGGAGACTACCTTCCAAAAGGGGCCCATGGAAACATTCTTATTACCTCTCGAAACCCTGAGCTGTGGGTTCATACTGGTCCTGACCAGAAAGCAATTGAGGTCTTGAATCTATCTGTCAATGATGCAGTCAGTCTCCTGCTCAAAAGAGCTGGCCTTGGACACAATGCAGAGAGAAATGAGATACATGCAAGTACAATTGTCAAGGTATTTCTAAGCCTCAGTAGAATTGGAGATGGTTTTTAACACATCCATAGGAGCTGCTCTATTGCTTTCCACTTGCTATTGTACAAGCTGGGGCATTTATCTCCAAATCTGCACCTTTGCGCCAGGATATGTCTAAATTCATACCGATGTATCAGCAGAACAAAACCAAAATACTGAGCAAGACACCGGACCAATCCTCAGGGGATTACAAGTTGTCGGTATATACCACATGGCAGATGAGCTTTGCTCAGCTCAGCTCAAAAGCTGCGGAGTTTTTGCAGTTATGCTCATTCATTCACTTTGAGGGGATCAGAGAGGACATCTTCCAAAGAGCAGCAGATTATAGACCAGATGACACACCACTGGATCCTACACCGGATAAACTCAGGTCCAGTTTTGAATTTCTGCAGCAATTCAGGACAGCACACACTGAATGGGATGGCTTGGCATTTGAAGAGATGATGTCAGAGATATGTGGTTACTCTTTGATGACCTGGCACGAGATGTCTTATTCTGTTCATCCACTTGTTCACCAGTGGGCAAGGACAACAATCAGTGATCCAGCAGGCTGCAGAAATATGATGGTATCTCTTTTGGGAATGGCTGCTGCTTGCAGTCACGGAGTGGTAGAAAATATCCAGTTGCTACTCCATCTGCTGAAGCTATCAGAAAGCAGTGGAGAAATGGGCAGCTTTGAACTCATGTTTGCTGGAGTATATTATGCCGGAGGACATTTCCGACTTGCAGAGGCATATTACAGCAGTGTACTGAAAAAATCAACTGTTATCCTGGGCTCTGGACATCCTAGAACTGTGAGTTTAAAGGCAAGCCTCTCAGTAACATACCACTCCTTGGGACAATACCTAGAAGCAGAGAAGCTGAAGCAGCAGGTGCTTGCAGACAGGACTCGACTGCTTGGTGCTGAGCATCCTGACACCATTGAAGCAATGGCCAACCTCTCGTCCACGTACTATATCCTGGGACAGTACGTGGAAGCAGAGAAGCTTAATCAGCAGGTGTTTGCAGACAGGACTCGACTGCTTGGTGCTGAGCATCCTGACACCATTGAAGCAATGGCCAACCTCTCGTCCACGTACTATATCCTGGGACAGTACGTGGAAGCAGATAAGCTTAATCAGCAGGTGTTTGCAGACAGGACTCGACTGCTTGGTGCAGAGCATCCCCACACCATTGATGCAATGGCAAACCTCTCGGCCACATACCATAGCCTGGGACGCTACATGGAATCAGAGAAGCTTGATCAGCAGGTGTTTGCAGACAGGACTCGACTCCTTGGTGCTGAGCATCCTGACACTATTAGAGCAATGGCAAACCTCTCAACCACGTACCATGTTCTGGGACGATACCTGGAAGCAGAGAAGCTTTATCAGCAGGTGCTTGCACAAAGGACTCAACTGCTTGGTGCTGAGCATCCCAACACCATTGAAGCAATGGCAAGCCTCTCAGTCACATACCACTCCTTGGGACGATACACGGAAGCAGAGAGGCTGAAGCAGCAGGTGCTTACAGAAAGAACTCGACTGCTCAGTGCTGAGCATCCTGACACCCTTGAAGCAATGGCAAGCCTCGCGGCCACATACCATGTCCTAGGACGATACACAGAAGCAGAGAAGCTTGATAAGCAGGTACTTGCACAAAGGACTCGACTGCTTGGTGCAGAGCATCCTAACACCATTGAAGCAATGGCAAGTCTCTCAGTCACATACTACTCCTTGGGACGATACCTGGAAGCAGAGAAGCTGATGCAGCAGGTGCTTGCAGAAAGGACTCGACTGCTTGGTGCTGAGCATCCCGACACTATTGAAGTGATGGCAAACCTCTTGGCCACGTACCATGTCTTGGGACGACACACAGAAGCAGAGAAGCTCAACGAGCAGTTACATGAAAAACAGTCCGTTGAGCCCTGAGCATTGATACACCAACTGCTGGGGTATCCTCCTCCTTTTCACAATTAAGTAGAACATCTAGTCACTGTCAGAGTTTTGTTCTTACAACTGAATCAATTCAAGATCTGGGTAGTGTCCAAAGTCAAGAGTTTTGAGTTGCCCTTTAGTCATGACCAAGCCCATAAGTAAGTAGGTGAGTCGGGACCTGGTGCTTACCCATGTCATCACAGAGGTCAAGAGCAATTACAATTCTCCAAGTACAAACAAGCTGACCATCACTGAGCCCCCTCCCGCTTCCCATCCATCCCTACATACTGATACCAGGATATCGAGATATCTGCCCAGTGGATAACCCAAGACACATAACCAAGTCATCATCACCCCGCTCACCCCGCTCACTCAATCCTCCTTCGCCAACTCCTTGACCCTCGACTTCTTCTTCCCGCTGAGCTTGAGCTCGGGCACCCCCGCGCCCATCCACAGCCCTGGTCGCTCACCTGCGGCCATGGCGGCATTGTGGTAGACCGCGATGGATTCTGCAGAAGTAGGATTTGGGTCAGTACTTGTGGGACGGAGGCTGAGAGGTAGTAGGTAGGAATGACAGAATAGAGGCAGTAGGGAAGGATGCAGAATGGAAAGACGAAAGGCAGAAGGAAGGGAAGACCGGTAACGCTCACCAGCATGCACATGCGGCGCCGGACTCGTCTTGGTATCACCCGGACGCGGATTACAGTGGAACTTCCACTCTTGGCAGATAATGCATCGTGGTGGCTTGTCCGCCGCAAACGGGTTCTGCGCCGGGTCGATGTAGAGACAGGGCAAGTCGTACTCGATGCAGATGCCGCAGGGCGGCTGTGAACGAGCGTCAGCGAGCTGAAGAGGTGCGGAAGGACAAAGATGAAGGAGGAGGAGAGGGTAGGCACCTTAGTGACGAGGACGTTCCCGAAGGACGCGCGCTAGAACGGTACATGACAGTGAGCGAGTGAAAGAGAGAGTGGACGGGATACATACAAAACGCTTCCTATCCGGCCTCGGATCCATGCTCGCCTGGATCCGCGCCTCCGCCTGCGCCAGGTCGATTAGGCCCTCATCACTCATGTAAAAGTCGTGCCAGTCGGCAAAGCCCGCAGGCGGGGCTGGGAGCTCCCCTTGCGGGACAGCGACACTGGCAGTGGCACTGGGAGCACGAGCGGCACGCAAAGTCGACGCGGATCTGGCAGAAGTCCCATGGCGAGCGGATGCTGAGGTCGACGTTGGTGCTGGCGCTTCCCGTCGGGGGCGTTTCGGAGACGGTGTAGGTGCAGGTGGTTTCCTCCACTTCGGCACGGCGTCCCGGACTTGGATTTTCGTCTCGCAGCAGCTACTTCCTGAGTGTCGAGTCAGTTGTGGGTCATATGAAAAGTGTGAAGGACGTACCCTCTTGGCGAGCTGCAGATCCGCCTACGCAACGAGATGAGATACATAGACAACGGGAGCGTGTTAGCGCACCTGGAGGTCCCTCTTGAGAATTCACTCCGCGCGCGCGCCGATTCGTATGCCACCTCGTCCGAAGCCCTTCAGTAATGTCATCACGAGAGGAAAGAGCAAGCACACCTTGGTCATCTCAGTCCCCTCCGCCCCGCTGGCGAGCTTCCGTACGCCCGTCGCCGCGTTTACACGAAGCTGGATGATATCCTGTAGTGAGAGCGTCAGAGGCGGGCAAGCGACAAGGACAAGCCACACATCTTGCAACTTCAGCCGCATCTTCAAGACGTCTCGGGCGCCGGTATTTTGGTCCTTCGCATCCGCCGCCTCGATAGCCTGCGATATGATGAGTTGGGGTAGCAGCGGTGAAAAACCTCGCCACGCACACGCACATCTCTGCTTGTTTAGCGGTCGCAGTGGTGAGCTGGTCTTTGAGCCACTCGATTACTGCCTGGGCATTCTTCGGTGGGCCGTCTGGCGGCTTCGTCCCCCGAATCTCTGCCAATTCCTGCAGACGACGCGTGAGACCTTCATAGGGAAGCGTAGAGAGACGCGTACAGCGTTGACAGCGTCGAGTTTGCCTACGACACGACGAACGACAGTCACAGAAGGACAGAAGGCAAGCTTTCAGCATGCACCAGAAGCTCCTTATCCTGCTTCCCCCGCCTCTTTCGCATTCTCCGTCTCCAGCAGCCCAATGGCCGTCCGTCGCTCCCGAATCCGAGTGCGAACGTCTTCGGCGGTGGGGGCCTTGAATGCGTCGCCTTGGAGGCCGTTGTATTCCTGGACAGTGGCATCAGCCGACGAGGGAGACGACAATTCTGGCTGTCTCACTTGCTGTGCTTGCGACTGCTCCTCGAGCTGCTTCAAAACTGCCAAGGTCGCCGTCAGGGGGTGCGAGCCGTACGAGTCGAGCGTCTGGCATGCAAGAATGAGCTTTAGCGGAACGGCATACGAGATGCAGTGCTGTGCGACGCAAAGTCGGTGAAACACCCGCCGAGCGCCTAGAGATGGACCGCAGCAGCGCCGAGCAAGACGGTGGTCCCCAACGCCACACCAACCCCGCTTAGACTCGTCCCCACCCGCCTCCCAGCGCTGCCGCTGCTGCTTGGGCTTGGACTGGTGCTCGCACTCGCACTCGTCGTCGTCGGGGCTGTCGTAGACCCAGAGCTGGTTATGGACTCGGAGCCAGACGAAGACGACGGGGTAAACGACGCGAATGAGAGCGACGTGGACGTCGCCGCCACAGCGCAGAAGCTCTCCACGATCGCCTCCGCCGTGGACACCTCGTCCGGACACGATTGCATGCAAACCAGGAGAGCCGTGGTGTAGTTTTTGGGGCTGCAATCCGGGTGTTGGTCGAGTGGGAGTCCGAGGGATAGAATGTACACGCACTTTGGACAGAAACAATCGACGGCGACCTCACTCTCGCATCCATCCTGCGCCGCCGCCATGGCAAGACAATCTGTTACGCACGACGGTACGTTGCTCAGTACGGGCAGGGCAGCCGAGTTGGAGGGTGTCCCGATGGCACTGCTACTGCCCGTCGCCGAGATGCTGCTTGTCGCTGAAGGCCGATGACTGCTGCTACTTGCTGCGAGTGCAAAAGGGACGGAGAGCGAGAGCGAGAGGAGAAGGTGTAGCATCCTGCGGAGTAATTCAGATGGACGCAGCAGGGAGGAGGAAGAGGGGACGCACGGCGAGGGGCCAGCGGCGGAGTTTTGAGGTCGGACGGAATGCGGGAGGCAGGGTGCGGGTAACACTACACAGCCTCCGTGACGCAGCGCAAAAGCGGCAATTTCTTCACACGCTCAATTAGGCAGGCGCCCCTCTCAGTCTGTGCGCGCAGTTCGTGGATCCGCCAAATAAACACGTTGCAGCACCGGCCGCCTACATATGCCATGCTTCTCAACATTTCCGCTCCTGGTTAGGCTTCCGATTCCATCTTCGAGTCCGACTTGCACCCGACTTGCACCCGACGCCTCAGTATTAGAGAGGGCGCGATAAGTATAATAACAAGCCCGGCAGCACCCGCTGGTGCAGCGCTGTTATATGCTCCTTTAATGTAACGATGAGTATCAGCACCGATACGCCCGTTCGAAGCGGGCCCGGGCGTTCAACGTCATCGTAAGTACTTCCTTTTTTCGTTCGTGTAAGAATATAGACTCAGCTGATCAGTCGTGGCCCGGGGCACGGATAGTGAACGACCGCCCGTTTCCGTTTACTTATCTTATCGAGTAAGTAGTCTATATTCTTCCAGGTACATACTTCAACTGGCAAGCCCGGTAGCACATCTCTTGTGCAGTGCTTCTATCTTGGCCAGTGTCCCTCGTATGTCACGATACAAGCACCGATACTCCCGTTCGAAGCGGGTCCGAGTGATTTCGAACCACTCCGCTTGCGTTCTTTTTTTTCCGTCTTTGGGAGCTTTAGGCCATCCCGCCACAGTTTCGCTATTCTGCCAGTGGGAGAAAGTCCACATCTCTGAAAACAGTGTATGTATGGATGTAATCTGCGATACTAGTCATAACAGCTCGGACGTTTCGCGTCGACATCATCATTCAAGGCTCAGTCTCCCGCGTGCGCATCGAGCACTTCCGAGTGCATATCCTTCCATCCCGCGCGATATAATATCAAGCCCAGCAGCACCCCTCTCTCGTGCAGTGCTGTTATCTAATGCACATATGGAATATGACGATACCAGCACCGATACGCCCGTTCGAAGCGGGCCCGGGCGTTGAAGCGATCGTGGCAGCTACTTCCTTTTTTGTTCGTTTTTTTTTTAGCCACAGGCATCCCCAGTTCAACAATTTGGTCCGCTTGCCAGTGGGAGAAAGTTACACACCGAGCCAGTGAACCCACCGAGAGAACAAGCATACAGTCCAGAAGTCCAGAAACGGAAACAGAGATCCACATTCTATTCGCATCCGTTACCAGTGCCTAAAGATTCCAATAGCATTCGATTTAACTTGACGGCACGACTTCGAGACACCAGCTTCGAAATTGTCGACGGGATCATACAGAAGATGTAGGGAACCCACCGAAAGAACAAGCATACGATCCAGAAGTCCAACGCAGTCTGCGCCGATGCAACAGCGGAGACGATCATCCAGAGGCTAGCTATACTCGCGGCGGCGAAAGAAACACAACTCACCTTTACAACGCCTCCGTCCACCTTCAATATCCCCAGAAAGCGGAACAGCGCCGGGAACCCATCCTGCCTGTACGACTCGCACGCACCGACTTCCTGCACCGCCATGCTCAACAACTCTTCGATATCCTTTCCGTCATCCTTGTCATGATCCAGCCGCAACTCGGACTCGGACGACAAGAATAAAGGCGCGATCTTGAGTTTCTCCCCGACCCAATCCAAACACTCTTCGTCACGGGCTCCAGCAGTAGCCGCTTTTCCATCGGGACGACAGCCTCGACTTGATATTTCAGCACAAGGATTTCGAGGATTTGGCGGAGGTCGTCGCGAGTCCGCCTCATTGGAATTGGTGCTGCTTGTGCTTGAAGTAACCGCGGAGTCAGAGAACGGTGACGTCCCGGGATAGAAGAACCGCAGCGCTTTGTCCAGGATCTCCGCGCGCTCGGAGACTTGCACCACCGGCAGCTCTTGCTCGTCTTTCCCACTGCTGGCATCCCGCGAGTCGTCCTGCGGGATTGGCTGCGGGAGAGAGAACAGGTCGGCGAAGAACGGCGACGATAGCGCTAGGACCACTCGGTGCACATAGAATTCGACTTGGGGCTCGTCGCATGAGCGGAGGATGACAATTCTGCTTTCGGGACTGTGTGAGAGGCTGCCGGCGGACGAAGGGGAGTCGTTGTCATTGAGAGAGAATGGGTGTGCAGCAATGAATGTAGCTGGGGCCAGAGTCGAGGTGCTGGCTGACGGTTCTTCTATCTGAGGTGACCGTTGAGAGCAAGCGATGACGGACTGATGTCCGGCCCGGCCTCGACCGTCACCGCATCATGATTAGTGCTGTCCAAATACGCTTACGATACGCCGTTTGGCGTATCGTACGCGTATCGGTATCGTATCGGGGTCTGAGGTTGTATCATATCTGTATCGTATTATATCGCCTCCTGCCGATACGATACGAATATATTTTCGATATATTTCGATATATCGTCTCATTTTCTGCCTGCAAAAAGAATGGTGATTCTGGACGGGACATGGCCTAATGGCTTCTAATCACCATCTGCAGTATTCAGATGAACTTCAATACCGCCTTGGCGCACCCCAGAACACCCCATCAACCCAAGTACTCCACCTCGGCAGCCCCCGGGGACTGCCGAGGCACTGCCGACCGTCACGCCGAGGCCTATCCGCGGTGAAAGTTTGATCGGAACTATCATTTGGATCTCCGAGCATCGCATGCCGTCAGGTGGCCCGCGTATCGTTTGTCCACACGATATATCGTGATACGCTTGGGCCGTATGTGTATCGTATCAATTTCATATCGTATCGATATCATATCGTACGCGTATCGTGGAGGTGGGTCAAGGCCGTATTGTATCGACCGTATCGACGATATATCAAAAATATATCGAGTCGTATCGTATCTTTGGACAGCACTAATCATGATATATGTCACAAGAAGCCGTCGCTGGCGCTCCGGCGTCCCAGCACAGGGCAAGGATGGGCATTGCGTATTCAAGCTGAGAGGATGGTCCTGCGCGCGTGTTATATAGCTCTCGCGGTATATAACACGTACTACGGGACACGTCGCCTCCTTGGCGTCTGCGCCACGACTCGGGCCACGACACTGCGCAGCCGCCGCAGCGAAGCCGCTGTCGTGCGCGGTTTCTGCGTTTGCGATGTGACGTGGCTGACGTGCTGCATGATGAACTGATCGTCCAGGTAGTTTGCTTCAGAGTAGAGTAACACCCAGCCTTCTTGATTCGACCTCGTCATCGCGCCTCAAACACTGGCCGCCAGCGGACAAGGTGTCGCCGGCGGAGGCGCTCGTGGAGTTTCTGCGCTGTGGCTGCGACGTCTACGTCGCTCTCATTCGCGTCGTTCACCTCGTCGTCTTCGTCTGGCTCCGAGTCCATAACCAGCTCTGGGCCTACGACTGCCCCGACGACGAGTGCGAATGCGAGCACCAGCCCAAGCCCAAGCAACAGCGGCAGCAGCGCTGGGAGGCGGTTGGGGACAAGTCTGCGCGGGGTTGGTGTGGCCTTGGGGACCACCGTGCTGCCAGTGGGTGTCTTGCTCGGCGCTGCTCCGGTCCATCTCTAGGCGCTCGGCGTGTGTTTTACGGACTTTGCGTCGCACAGCATTCGGTTTCGTCTCCACGTATCCCGCTATCCACATCGCTGTCATCCATTCACGGACTTTTGCATACCCAAATGTTTCTTTCATCGCGACGTGCATCGGATTTATCGAGAAACATGGCTTGTTTCACGACCGCCATGTCGATGGCTGTAAATACGCTCATGACCTCGAACGGCGGCCCGCGCGACAACAGAAGCTGGCGAAGCGTGTCGTCACCTGGGACAACGGCGGTGTGCGACCTGCTGACGATGGAGCTATATAACGGCGTCGTGGCCGTAGCTTCATCCCAGTACGATGAAGACACTACCACATCTCCTCTTAGCCTTCGTCTTAGCGTTCGTCTTCGTCGCTACCGCACTCACACAATCCCTAGGCCTCGGTGTCACTGGCAAATTCACCACCCTCTCACTAAACCTAACCCCGCTCTTCAACAACCCCGCCGCCTCCCCGGGCCCGGACGGCACCACCAGCGCAAACGCGCACGGCGGGAGCTTCGATAGTCGATACCTCCCGCCGGACCCGAGTGGGTGTATGATGGGATTCCCGTGCGTTTTTCTGTTTGCTTCTGCGCTTTTTTTTTCCTGGTCTCTTCGTTTGTTTGTTTGTTTGCCTGGGGAGAGCTGATTCTGGGTAGTGCGTGTTCCCGACGTCCTGGGGTCCTTCTCCTTCTCCTCCAACGCTCACTGGCACAGTGCACGTGAACGACAACGCCAACGTCATCGCAGCAGGCCAGCTCCTCGTCCTGGACGAGCCGACCTTTGTGCACGAGCTGCATATGATCTATGCGGGAGATGCGTCTGGGAGTAGGCGTCTCTGTCTTGTTGGTATACTAGTGAAGTTCACGGTACCCGCTGGCAGGCACCCACGAATGCGTGACTTTCATGCTCAACTTCGCGTATAACACGACGCAGGGGCTTCAGCGTACGTATACCCGCATTCATTATTGAAGTTTTTTATTTTATTTTATTGCACTCACGCGCAGTGTCTGCGACAAACTGGTGGCGCTGGCCGATACTTAACTGGGGTGTCATCCGAACGTGTGTCTCCTTTCCTCCCTGCCTTCTTCCCCTTCCCTCCGCTTCCCTTCCTCAAATTCCTTCCCCCTCCCTCAAATTCCGTCTCCCTCCCTCAAATTCCTTCTCCCTCCCTAACCCACCTTCAGCCCATACAGCTATCAATCCAGCAACCTCGCCGGTACCACTGGGGCCCCAATCCCCAAGAACTTCAACCAAAGCCAGATCTACCAATGGTCCAGCGCGGTGCCCTCCGAGAGCAAGCTCGCGAGCCTCACCCTCCCGCCGCTAAATACTGCCAGGACTCGGAGGCTGCATTTGTTCGCCGTGTCTGTGTTGCTCGCCGCGGCGGCAGAGGTAGAGGTAAAAGTAGCGAACGCAACAAGCAACAGTCTAGAGCCGGCGCTGGCGATTCGAGGCGCGCGATTCACCACCGGTGGGATATCATCAACGGTGAACGTGCACAGGCTGTGGCGATAACGCTTGCGAATGTACTCCCAACGGCTGCCAGGTCAGGTGCGATTACGTCGGCACATACGATCGAGGTGTCCGGAGGCGGGATCACGACCGTCCAGCGCGGGGTGGTTAAGCGGCCGGGAAATGCTAGAACAAGCCAAGAACATGCGGGACAATCTTTTAAGCAAATGAACATCAGCATCCCGGGGCCCGGGCCCCGAAGCCATCTGCAATATGCAAACCGACCTCGCTTGCAA
This sequence comes from Mycena amicta, assembly GCA_029282125.1. Lineage (NCBI taxonomy): Eukaryota > Fungi > Basidiomycota > Agaricomycetes > Agaricales > Mycenaceae > Mycena > Mycena amicta. The sequence continues at coordinate 1,697 of JARIHP010000331.1, read as the reverse complement.
TCGATCGTACCATGGGACCAGCCTGGAGTCGAGCCAAGAACACACACCACGGCGCAACACTGGATTGGCCATGCTTTCCGCATACTGGTCTTGAAAGTCTCCGAATTCTCAATCTCTTGCCGTTTCCTGCCTCTTTGCTTGAAATCGATAATATTGTTGTTCTGCGATTGATGCCATGTTTCGGGGGCTCGGCTATGCTGGGCTCGGCTTTCTTAACCTCACTTTTAATATCCGTCTAGTATGCGCTTTCCCCCGTGTTTCTTGCTCAAGCACTGTGAGTAGTAAGTGACACTAAGTGTAACGGACGCTCGTGCAGTAACCGGGTGATAAGCTTACGGTCCTCGTGCTCAGACTCCACGACTTCATGTGTCGCGAGTCAGAGTGGCAGCCAAGGGGGGTTCAAGATGCCTATCAGTGACATGGGGTGGGGGGGGGGGGGGGGTCCCACTGGGGTCTGGCGAAAAAAACTTTTGGTACCTATTTTACATGGGGCTGGGAGGGCTCAGACAGCCTAAATTTCGCCTAAAATGAGCTATGAGAGACATCTGGGAGTGAATTACACCCTTCTATGTGCTGCCAGTGCATCAAATGGTCAATCTCGTTGGTGGTAGCCTGGTTGTGGTGGCCATCACCCCTATTCGGTCAACCGATTGGCAATGCAGCCGAGAAGGCTTGAACTGTTGTTAGATGATGTGGTTGAGTTAGAAATGCGACCCAAACCTCATACAGAGACATACAGAATACATTCTGAATATTTAGTGAGGTTGTGTTGCCAACATGTACTTGGAAGGTCACGTGAATCGCGCTATCTTATCTTATCGTGGGAAATCATTCCCGATATAGTAATAGGGGGGGGGGTCCCGGAGGACCCTGAAAAACTTTCCGACGGTATATCCGATATTCGAAAGTTGAACCCCCCTTGGTGGCAGCCGAGGGAAACGGGGGAGCTTCGGCGATTTGCCTCTCCGTCGTCTATTCTCAGTGTCAGCGTGAGAACTCTCTTTGGAAGAGGTCGCTCGTCGGGGTCAACAGTGAGTCTTCCCTGAGTTGCTGCAATGGTCTAGCACTGTGCCATGTTGGCTGCATGCTGAGGACGGTCAGTCAGCCAAATAGCATCCAGGGAGATCCGGGGCATGTTCTGATGGTAAAATTGGCATGACATATTGCCGTCGGCGCACAGATGCTTTGGGCGCTGATTTGCCGTCGGAACATTGCTCTCTCCCGGATGCTGCGCATATGACACGTCACCCACACCTCGCTCTTCTTCTCGTCTCTGACTACCTTTGAGCCTCCGGTGGGTTAACAGCCCAACATCCCTTCCTCCGTTGAATCTGATGTAACAGGAAGGCAGTCATCTCGCCGACCAAGCCCCAGACAAGCAGCTGCTGTGAGAATGAGTAGTCCAGGGTGCGTCGGTGTAAGAGCCATGCTGATCCAAAACCTATCAATCTCTTAGGTGGTTTGGCGACACTTTTGACCCGACACTGGCACGATCCCAGGTTGAAGCTGCTTTGGCTCAAAGCATTGAAGATGTGATTCAAGACATGTCTGGCAGCCTCGTGGGACCTCTATACCTGGAGCTGACCTATGTTGAAAATCTTCTGAAGAAGACTCAGACTCTGTTCCACTATCTTGATGCACAGTCTGGGAATGCAGCCCTCATCCATGCCTTTCAGCAGGCTGTGTTATCGCGGGTG
>JARIHP010000330.1:0-21190 GCA_029282125.1 Mycena amicta | reverse complement strand
TGGCGATACTAGTAGCTGGATTGACAACTTCTACAGCTCTCCTCGACAACAAACGTTCTCCTGCTATAATGGTGTACGATGCACAAGAGAACAAGCTTCGTTTTCTGAAAGATGGCGATTCTATTCGTGTCGAATTGGCCCTGATCCCAGTGGTGAGCATGTTCCGGAATACACTTGGGCCGTTCATAAGCGCTGTTCAGGAATTGTACTTGCGCAACGACTGACGGATGTGTATAGATAGCTGCCGCTGTTGGACTGTTCTCTAATTGATTACTGCTTCCCGGGTGTGAATCTGCGTGTTTTCGGTCTCTTCTTCTGTCCCCTTATTGGCTCGTCTTCCCCCAAGGATGATCGCTCCCAAGGTCGTGGTGTCATTCGTGAGCCTCTTATATCTTGTCGGCCCCAGGCTAGTGCTTCTTGTCCTTCTCCTCGATGGCCACCCCGAACGACAAACTTGACGAAAAGCAGCAACACTCTTCGGAGGAAGTGTCCAAGGCAGACGAGGCGTCGCTCAGATCTACTGCAACATGGCCATCGGTTCCATTCGAGGCTTATCTCTACTATGCTGCTATTCAGCGCGCTGAAGAAGAGCCCGACCCTCACGCTGGGTTTAACAAATTTCTCTATGGCTTGTCAAGCCACAAGGGTCCCAACGTCAACATCGACATTGCCCCAAACCTCGAAAGTCATCGCGAGATCCCGTTGTCGGAACGGGAGACCGCTTCCCGAGCTCTGCGATTGGCATCGTGGAGTGAGCGTTTGTTTTTGTACTCGTGCGGGAAGGCTAACAATAGTACGCAGGCAGCGCGTTCTTCTTAATCACGACGGATATTCTTGGTCCATTCAATGCACCGTATGCCATCTCTCAGACGGGTTGGGTTCCAGGTTGGGTTTTTTTTTTTCTGTGGGAATTCAATTCTGATTCCTCGGCAGGAATTATCCTGTACTTTTTCAGTTCGTACTGCCTTCATTTCTTTTCGACTTGTTATGTTAACCGCATAATGCACAGTGGGGTTGATCGCGCTCTATACGGGACTGTTGCTTAACCGGCTTTACATTCGCCTTGATTCTCTCAAATATGTATGTATGTATGCACCGCAGTTTCATGCAGCTGAATCGCATGTATAGCCCATTCTCAGTTACGCCGACATGATGGACCGGATATTTGGGATCGCAGCGAGACGAATCTCCAACATTCTCCAAAGCGTCCAATTGATTGTAATCGTGCGTATACACTTTTGCTAGACAGATTCAGTCATTACAGCCTTCGTAGGTTGGGATTATCTGTCTGGCAAATGCACAAGCTTTGGTCCAAATCGCCAAGCATCACGTACCAAAAAGTTCAGACTGTAGCCGGGATCTCACTCCTTCGTAGATTTGCTTCGCTGCAGCTATTATTGTTTGGGCGATACTAGGAGCCATTATTGGACAAATCCGCACCCTTAAGGCAAGTTTACTTGAGCTGAATGTGCGCAAACACTGACAATTGGTGATAGAGTTATGGATGGCTTGCAAACGGAGCTGTGTGGCTCAACTTGTTGGTCGTATTCACCGCAATGGGGTTTGTGGCGCACAGTCCTCCCAACTATGCCGCAGCTATGTCATCGCTTGGAGTCCCTCAAGGACCCATCCAAACTCAACTGTTTGCCAAAGTCCCGCTGTTCGCTCAGGTCTATCGTTTTTGAGTTGATCTTATCTCGTCTGATGTAGATTCGCTAGGTCAACGGGATCATGAACATGGTTGGTTGTGGTTTTTTATTTTCCGTGTCCATTTCCCTGAAGAGATAGGTGTACGCGTATGGAGGCGCAATGATATTTCCCGAGGTGCGTCTTCTTAGTAGCTTACATGGAAGATTCACTGAACTTTGTAGATTATGGCGGAAATGAGGCGTCCAATGGACTTTTGGAAAGGGATGGTTTGTCCTCTTTTTTTTTTTTGCGAATTCTCAGCATGGATAATCCGCATTAGGTCCTCGCACAAGCGCTTATATTCTCCGCGTACCTCATATTTGGAGCATTTGTCTATGTGAGAAATTTGGTGCTCATTTTCATCATTCCTCATCGCATAATGCCTGGCAGTCGCAGCAGGGCCAATTTGTTCTTCCGTTGGCATACCAAGGGGTCAGCAGATATGCGTGGCAAACAGTTGGTAGGATTTCCTTTCCATCCAGTGTTTTGTTCCTTTCCCATCCAGTGTTTGATTCTGCCCACCAGGTAACACGTTGTCTTTGGTGTCAGGTATTATCGCTGCCGGGCTATACGGAAATATTGGAATTAGTTGGGTTTTTGCTTCTCTGATCTTCGCAGTAAGCTATAACCAGTACAGAGGTGGTATACCACAACATAATCGTGGACTGGTTCGGAGGACCTCCGTTGATGACCACGAAAGGACGATACATCTGGTCTAGTAGGTCTATTCCAGTCTGACCTCGGAGAGATCTTGATGTGTACCAGCCCTGGTCTGCTTTTACTGGGCCGTAGGTGGGTGTTTATTTTCTCTTGACAAACCATGCGCACAGACTCGCGTAGCCTTCATCATCGGCTCCGCCATCCCTCAAGTGCAGACGATCAACGGACTCATCGGCGCAGCTGGTATCATGCAGTTCACCTACACTTTCCCTCCCATGCTGCGATTTGGATACGACGTTATCAGCGACGCCATGGCCGCCGACAAGCCATACAATCCTGCAACTAATCAGTCCAACAGAGTCGATACCTGGAAAGACTGGTCGAGATGGAAGAGAGTCTGTATTCCGCCCATTCTCCGTGCCCTCAGATCCTCATCCGAATACAGGGCCTGTTTTCTGGCCGTTGGTACTTCAAGCTGTTTAATTTCTGCCTGGCATTTGCTGCGTTGGCAATGGCAGGGCTAGGTCGCAATATATGATTCTATGGTATTGTTATTAATCGATTCATAGGGCTATGGGCTGCCGGAGAGTCGGTCAAGGCAACTTTTGCGATATCTAGCGCGGCAACATCGTTCAGCTGCAAAAGCCCCGTTTAGTCGAATACGAGTCATTAATCTGTGTAGTCGAAATATCCACTCATCCAAGGGATGAAATACGCGCGATCAAGTCGCGTCAACGGGTCAACAGAAGCCTAAAACCGCTGGATCAGACGCGATCACGTGATTGTCCCTCACGCACCTCCCGCTCATAATATACCAGGCACCACTTGTAGTGCGGAATAATTACTCGACCAGAAAGGCGCGCTACTAGTCAGACAGCTTGAGCGTGTTTATTCGGCTGGTGCCAAAAAAAAAACATTGAATACGTCGTGAATGACATGATTCCCATAAAATCAAGACCGTCAAGACTGAGGCTTTAAGGGAAAGCAGACCCGCGAACAGTCTTAATCCACGACGCGCTAGCTCCAGGATATTCCCACACCATTGCGCCTCCATCTGAGATGTTCGGGTTAACCGCATCAGCGAAAAGGAAAATAAACGTACTCCAACCCTGGCTCTTTGCCTGAGTCACGCAAGTGGCGAGTGTCGCAGCGTCCATGAAGCCGTTATTGGCGTAGCCTGTACCAGCGGGCTTACCGATGACAATCTTGGAGAGCGGGACACCACTTGCAGCAATCTGGAAGACTGCGCTGCCGGGCCAGGTAGAGGAAGAGGTGGTAAGTAAGTTGTTGCAAGTTGTGTATTCGCTGGTTCCCTGATTGTAGAACTGATTTCGCCGGAATTAACGCTGGAATACACAAAGAAATAGAGCACACCTGGATGTTATACCAATCGATGAGGTTCCCGACTGCTTGGTGAACTCGCAGGTAGCCTCCACCGCCCCAGATGTTCGGCGAGAACCAAGGCGCGACGGCTGTCAATGATCAATTAGAGAACAGCTTCGCCGACTTACAGACAGCTTACGCGCGTGGGTGATAATGTATTGCCCGGCCGGCAGGAGAGCACGGAGCTGCGTTGTAAAGGTAATGAGCCAGCTTTCGGCACTACCGTTCCCCGCATCGAACGGATTGAAATCTTCGTAATCTACGTCGATGCCATCCAGAGAAAACTGGATAACCCAGTTCGCCATCGTCGTGGCCTAGAAACAGTTGGAGACGATAGGAAAGGAATACAGAGCGACACACCATTGTGGTAGGATTTACACCGGTTGACGTGGGCACGTCTGAAGAACCAAATGCGGAGACCATTAACTTTATGCCGGCAGCATTATATTGCGACTTCATGCTGGCCCGGTCTGCAGCGCTCAGTTGCGTCCATTCCTCCGCCTGAAGAAATGTGTGAGAGAAACTTCTCTTCCGAATAGGTGTCAGTCGACCTTGTCCCACGCTCCTTCAACCAGAAGGAAGGAAAGCACGCTATAGATCGATTAGTAGACAGCATGATTTCGCAGGAAGGACGACGAACAAAACGTTGAAGCCCTATTGAAGATAAGCAAAGTTCACTCAGAGCAGTCCAAAAAACATACCGTAACGGCAGAAACCGCAGGCGGTCCCGTGAGGCCGGAGACAAACGCGTCAGTGTAGATAAGCCAGTGCGGCGCTGCAGGCGTAGCGCGCGCGAGGACATCGCGTGCCTTCTGGTCGAGACCCTCGAACTGGGTGCCATTAGATGGCAACGAGTTGACGGAAGGGCTCATCAAGAGAAGGGCGGTGGACGCGAGAGCCGTAAGACGAGTCAGGGAGAAGGCGACCATCTCAGCAAAGTTCGGGGGGGAACTAGCCTAGAGAACACTTGTTTGGAGGCACACCTTTATAGGGTAAGCTGGACCGCATGGATTCTGTTGCTGTTCTTGTCCTCAGCTGCTGAAGGACTAGGTTAAGGATCGACTGGTAGATAACAGCTGACTCCGAGTTAGAAACGAGGACCATCCGCCTCGATCAGCGACAAGAACGATTACGGCGATGATATGCAAATAGACAGAGATAACAAGCCGTTGCCGTCGAGTCGAAGCTGGAACGTGTGTATGGATTGTCGAATTCAGGAAGAATCGGCGCTGAGATTGCAAGGATTTGGTAGAGAACCCGCATCGAGCCCGAGAGGAGAGTGCTACGGGAATCATAACGGGATAGCAGCTGACGAGCCTCCCATACAACAAGGTCTGGCGAATAACAACGTTACAATTCCAAGACGGGCGTTATCGTGCGTGAGGACAGCGCAATCGCGGATTTCGGGACGGCTTCTTGATGGCAAAAAAGCGGCTGAGTGGCGAGACAGAGTTTATCGCATTGTGATCGTTTTTGCAAGGCTTGTTCTTATTATGAACGAGTCGGGTGAGCTGAACAGCAGTATCGGGTTCCCGACGACATTGGTCGTCTGAGAAAGAGCCATGCGACAAGATGTTCAGCAGGTACGTCGTTGTTGACCTAAAGAGTTGGTGCGCGTGACGAATCATTATCGCTTTATTGGAAGATGCCAACTATGACTACATTGTACAAGACTCAGACCGCCGCGCCCGAAACCACTGCCTGCGGAATTTTCTTTGGCTCCAGGCGGAACCTTTGCTTCGCCACCGCCTGCCGTTTCTTCATCTTCGCACGGCATTTATCGCACAAGGATCCCGAAACGCCAGCGGGGAGCAGTCGACGACATGTCTGGCTTCCACACTCGCGTGGAGCGACAACGACCTGGGGCTCGACGGTGATCGTGTCGGGGATAGACTGCGAAGGCGGTTGGACTTCGGCCGTGCTTGAAGTAAGTCGATGACCCCGCCAGCCGGACCAGAGATAGTGTCTACTGTTTTTTCACCTTCAGCGCTCAAACGTCGTTTTTTAACGGGCTACGGAACAAAGATGCTGGTGAGGATCTGCATGCTGTAAATGAAGTACACCTACTTGACCGTTCTCAAACTCGTAGTGCACGTAATCGGCGGTTCGCGAGTAAGGCCTGCTGGCGAGAACAGGGGGTTGGGGATGTGTTTGAGGCATGAAAACCATATGCTGAGAAGTAGGTTGCTGAACTGGTGCTGAGGGCGGGGTAGCACTAGTAGCCGTCGAGGTTCCGGGAGGAGAATTGGAGATAGATATATTCTGAGCGTACGGGTAGGTTTCTTGGGGGGGATATCTCGGAGGGGCTGGGGTCAATGCATAATACTGCACTGGATGGGGTGGCGGAGTACTCAATCTGGAGTCGTTGGGAGGATATGGAGATACTGCCGGGGCGGAAACGGGCACCAGTATCATCGAGCCATGATGCGGAAGATAACCGTAGTAAGGATTGGGCACGCCAGAGGACTGAACGTTCGCCCAGTATGGATACGGAAGAGTCGTTGCAGAAGAAGTTGTCATCGGTGGGTTGTTCGATACCGACGAAGCTGCCAATGCTACAGACTCGGGGTCTGAACTCGCCAATTATCCCTCGCTACTGTTGATGTACGCCTCCCACTTGGTTGCAATGCTTTAGACCTCCCTCGGGCGGTGGCTCGTCAACTACCATGAGTGTTGAGGTGGACGTGTAGCCCAGAGGGACAACCACCGGGGCAAGTGAGGACGAAGAAAACTCAGAATGTTCCTGGAAAGCCGACGTTGGCGCTGGTTCTGATGTACTAGTCGAGCTTTCCGAAGTAGCGGCGTCGTTGGTGGTCCTCGGAACGGACTGCTTTGCGGCCTGCGCGGGCCCCACCCATTTCGCTTTGCAACTTGTGCATGTCCGCCACCGAGTTCCAGGCGGAATGAAGTTGCAACAGTCGTCTTGTTTGCAGATGGCGCGGTCTTTGGTGTTTCTGTTCGACCTGTGTTGTCGCTGTCGAAAATTGAGATAGCATAGACTAGCAGCGGCGAAAGTAGAGAACCTGAGGTGCAACAACGTTGTCAAGATTCCCCTTCAAACGATACTTCTTCAAATTGATGTCTTTTTGCTCGGTCGGTGTTTGCGATTCGGTGACTTCCGCCTTGCCCTTCCTTTGTCTTCCTTTCCAAGTCGGATCGGGCCAGGCTCAATCATACTGTACCGTCCTCAGCCAAGATGCCCTTTTGCACCTTCTCCCGCCCTCGCTTGATGAGACTATGCAACGGTTCTGTTGTCGATGCGCATCGCACCTCTTGAATCTGTAGGACCCCACCTAGAATCTTGTGACAATGCGAGACGCTGCGACACGGAGGGGTGGACGCGAGGGGTCGGCAGTAGGACGCAAAAATCGAGGGTCAACGTGCGGCATCGGCACCGCGGGTTTTTCCATGTGCGCGAGCTTGATGCGGAGGAGGAAGCGCGGATTGTGCATCCACAAGTGATTGTTCGTAGGCGTAAAGGTCTTCAGGGGACTCGGAAAGTGGCTGTGGAACAGTTCAAGGAGGAGCACCTGGTTGAAATGAATCAAGCCGTACAGGTAAGCCTTCGCCCGCCCGCCGCTCGTCCTCCTTGGTGAGGAGCGCTTCCAACTGTTTGTCGTGGTCTGCGCGGGCGGTTTTGGACTTTTTACGTTTGGTGATACCGTAGATACGATAGCGGTCTCTGCAGGAACGACACATACGGAACGGATAATCCTCTATATTGAAAGTAAGAATGCGAAACAATAAGGAGAAGACGACGGACCAACGGAGTCAGGGATGATAGCCTTGCAGCCCTTTACTGAACAATAGCGCGGCTTTCCGTTTACTGTCGCCCACTGCCGCAGGGTCTTGGTCTGGAGCAACAGGGGGCAGAAGGTTGAGCTGCTGTCCTAGAGCACCAGCCAACGCGGAGCTGGTGGAAGGCTGGTTATATAGGGACGGGATCGATGGCCCAGTTAGGCGTAGTCGACGGTCCTGCTACGCCAGACGACGGTTCATGCGTGAAAGATGTTGTCGGGCGCTGACGATATCAGGACGGTGGGGACGTGAAAGAGAGTCCTGACACACCCTCTTCTGCTTTGCGCGTTCGGCCAGAGTCAAAGAGGCCAAGAGCTCTGGATACTGTTCGAGAAGAGTTTTCGGATGATGTGGATTGCTGGGTTGCAGTCGCAGAGCCCTTGAAGATTATTATGGGGAGGGTATTAAAAAGACGTTGTGGCTTACCTCGGGGGCAGCGAGAACGGTGCCGTCTGCGAGTCCAACGATGAGGGCCTTCTCGGCCTTGCGGCGGGCCCTTTTCGAATCTGCGTAATTCCGATGTTTCTCTCTACAGCTGGCACACATTCGTGGTCTCCTGGCCGTATGTTCCGGCGGAGGCTCCACGATCTTTGAGCAGCCTCGGACTGAGCATTTCTGAGGAGGCACAGGTTCGGACTGTCCTAGGGTGAAGACCTGAGAAGAGTGAGGCGTTTCGGCGTCTGAACGAAGCGGACATACGGCAGAGCTCTGACCAGCCGCCTCAGCCATCGTGGTAGTGATAGTCCCGTCAACAAGACTCGCTGCGAGTTGTCAGTGTCTAAAGTGACTGGCTTGCGGTGATGGGAAAGCTTTGATAATCATGCATGACTAGATAAGCTGCTACGTTCTGCTAGTGCTACGCGGACGTTGCCTGCGGTAGTGCATTGTGAGCTCAGCGCTCTGTCGCCATACATACTGCCGAACGGCCGCGATACTCATGTCCAGCGGTAACACCAAGTCGTTGCAGAGTATTTCGTACAGATCTTCAGGCCGTGCTCGTGGCGGGTCAGCTGGCTGAGGGTCAAGCTTTTCGAGCTTCTCCTGAACCTAGACGAAAGCTCAACAACCGAGTTAGAAACGAGCGGCATCACTTGCATGAACGATTAGTTTGCGAACCCGTAGGAATCGACTGGCAGTAAGCTTGGATTGCGTGCTACATTCATCTTCTTAGCAGCGGAGCTTTTGTGAGACGACAGACACTCACGTATTGAGAAGCTCAGGAAGCTGGTCTTCCTTGTTGTCCTTGTCGATCCATGGTAAGAGCACAAAGCTCAGTTTTAACCTGCGGAGGCGTGCTCGGCATCCGATGCAGTAAAAGATACTCTAACAGCCACAGTGGCAGTCGTCGTCTCCAGCGCGTGCACATCCCCAGATGAACCGGTCCGACCCAACTGTCCCGCGATACACAGTCTTGAACGCAGGCTCTGCCTCTTCCTCTATCAACAGAAGAATATGGGCGCGAAAGCCCGAGGGTAGGCGATTCAGATGAGGACGGAGGTAATAATGGACCTGCAAAGCAGCATCTGTACAGGAGTTTTTGCTGCAGGATCTGGAGCAGTTTCCTATAAAAACTATTAAAAAATGAATACTTCCCGAATGTGGTAAAAAAACCAACCTCAGCAATCGGCGCAACAGTAGGCGGTAAAGACGGTGTGGCGACCATCTGCCACGCGCTTCTTGCCAAAGCTCTTGAGCCGACCCATCAGACTCGTCGGTGTACTCGGAGTTTGTGCCCCAGGTCCACTCCAACCAGAAAAATCGTCTCCGGCAGCTCCAGGAGCAACTCCATTCTGGATCGACGTTTGCCGGGGACGACTGCCAAAGTAATCGCCACTGGCACTGTCTTTTCCATTCATTTCGCCTGTGCGGGGCTTGCGTTGGGGGTGCGGCATGGGTGTTAGCGTCGTTACTGCCGATGCTGGGTGACCCGACAATGGGAGGTAAGGGCATGTGGGTCTTTTCCTCGCACCAGAAGGGGTATTAAGGGTGTAAGAAGAGGCGAAGTGCCCATAGGCGTCCAGGAGACGGCGGGAGTCACTGCCGGCACCATTCTCGACGAAGATATGACGGTCGAGTTACTGGTCCGACGACGGGGTTCGGTTGAAAATGAGCCTCGATGACGGGAAGAGGTATCGCTCGACACGCTCACACGATAATGAGCAGACGAGGTTGTATCCTGGCTGTGCGTGCTATCTCTTCGCGCCCTCCGGGACCGAACTTCCTCCCTGATGAACCCAAGAAACAGATTCCGAAGGACCAACTTTCCCGATGTTTACTGGCAAAGAAATCAACATTATCCATCAGCAAGAAGAAGAAAATAACAAACTTTTAGATTCGTCTCCGAATCGGCCATCTCCTGCAAACCCGACCTCGTCCGCATAGATCTCACTCTCGAACGAGCGCTCATTTAAATGTACCGCGAGGACACCGGACTTGGTATCCACTGTCGCCCAGGGTGCGACGACCAGCCTCGCCCTCGAGTCGCTCACGCACAAGTTCCAAAGCCTCCCTGGGACTTTGCTTACCGCCCGCCGTAGCAACATCATGTGGGATGACCCCAACACACAACCCCCGTACAAGATCCCAGACCGCCAACCTCTCCGCCAGTGTCGATGCTAACTGCATGGACGCGGTCATTCAATACCAGCGCACGAACCAATCCGCGTTCGCCTGCCAAAGTACCAACTGCATCTGGTAACGGAGCCAGTGGCTGAGCATCAGCTGCAAGCTCCCTTCCAAAGTAGGCACCACGTGAGTTCGGCAGTGGAACACTTCGCATGGGCGAGCCGATGTGAGGAGATGTAGAGGAGTGCAATTGGGGAGAGCGAAGCGCTGGGACGCTGATGACGCTTGCGGCCGAATACAGCGTAGCCACCTCCGGATCGCGTCCGACGCCGCCGCCGCCGCTGCGGATGGGGTACGGGTCAATAGGGCTGGTCAATCGAACTAGACTCGCGTAGGGAATGCCATGTCGGGGTGTCTCCTTCTCCTTCGTCGGCGTCGTCACCATCGTACGAAAGCACAGACGGAGCAAGGGAGCGGCCTTCCCGTTCGTATGTTGACTCATAGTCTTTGTAGCTCGCACTATAGCTAGTACCGGGCATGGAGCTTGCGTTATTTCGAGGTGGAATACGCCATCGACGGACGCTCGACGAATTGGTTGCAGTCCACACCAGAGAGTCGTCAGCCACAACTATTTTGTTGATGCCACCCTCCCCTTGACTCTGGGAGCTTCCCAGAGAGACATCCTCGCCATCCCGGCACACCAGAACCGCATTCGCCTTCGCCAACGTCGTCGCTGAGACGAGAGACGTCAACTCGGGAGACGATGCCTGCACGATCTCCGGCATAGAAAGTTTCCAGTAGCGGATGTGAGGAAAACAACGACCAGACGGAGTCGGCATGGTGGGTGAATGTGTGAAGACAGCGTTGTGTGGCTAGGGACCAGAGCTTGATGGACGCTAAGAAAATGATAAGACGAAATCATTTCGACAGGCAAAAGGCTCACCATCCGCAGAGCCCGTGAGTAGCTACAATACGGTTAGAATGAACGCGCGCAACGGTAGAACTGCTCACATATTTTCGCGTCTTCGGACAGCAGAATGGCCCGAATATTATCGGTATGGCCCACAAGCTTTCCTACGCGACTGTAAGCTACAGAGATTGATCAGCGAAAAACACACACCCGAGCGCTTCCTGTTCTTGGATCCCACATCCGCACAACACGTTCAGGACCGCCAGAAGCGATCGCATGACCGAATGGATCAGCAGCAAGTGCATAGACGGAGCACTTGGGTGAGTTTGCATCGGCTGGTTGGAGGGTCGTGAGGGCATCGGGAGTGGACTGTGAGCGACTGAGGTCCCAAAGCTTGATGGTGCGGTCGAATGAGCCTTGTCGCTATCCAATTCTGTGTGCGGCAAGACGCGAGACAACGGACATAGTCGCTGTGAGTGCCGACGGTAGATGGGTCGGGGGTGCCGGCTGCGTGTGGCGACCATGCTTGGACGGTCCCGTCCGAAGAAGCGGACACGACTGTGGCGGGTTGGCGACTGCGAAATGGAGAAATAAAGAGACACGCACGGGTCTGGTTATAGTACAAAGTAAGATATCGTTGACCCAGTCGGTATGGGGCTGAACGCACTGCCGAAATGAGCTGGCCTACAGCGAGATTATTTGGTTTATGTCGCAGGGGAGCAGAAAGGGAAAAAAGAACACGCCAACCGGGGCGGGGTCACCTCCGCATTGAGCTCCCACTGCTCCTCGAAAGGGACCTCTCGAACGCCGGAAAGTTAGTCGTCTGCGGACTAGGAAGTTGGGTACATCGCCGAGAATATCACCGTCGGAGGTGGGCTCTGGTTCCTCTGTCTCCTCGTCAATTGCATCGTCTGCCCAACCCGTGAGCGCCATCTGCTCGTCGACGTGTGTTATCGGTTGCAAGCCTGCGCTGCAGTGGGAGACCGAGATCCCATGAAAGCACCAGTCCATCACGACCTGCGGTGTAGAGGATTCCTTCGGGAGCTGGTCTTCCGGTGAGTTGGGTCGAGGTGTCGAGTGCAAGAGCAGCGACCCCCAGTCGATGGCGGGGTCGGCGACTCCGACTCGGTTGGTCGTATTCCTGGCGTGGCGACGGAATCAACAGTGGTCGAACACGGCCAAGCCGGTCGATGTCGGCCGCAGGGAGCTCGAGACGAACAACGGGCTCGGAGGGCGGTGGGATGATATACGACACCCGCCGTTTGGTTGGGGCGGGAGCCATAACAGAGATCAAACCAGGAACGCATCCAAACGTTTGAGAGAGTCAAGTGAATTTTACAATAAGAATACAGAGATGGCAGTATAAAGTAACAATGCAGTGGGACTCGCGCGGAGTCTAGATACCAAATCCTATAGACGATGATTGAATGTCGGAGGAGTGGTCGGAGAGCTCACCATATAGCGTGCGTCCGGAGCGTTTGAGGGCATAGACGACGTCGAGAGCAGTCACCGTCTTCCTCTTGGCGTGCTCAGTGTATGTACAGAGTCGCGGATGACCTGCAGACGGTCAGAGGAGGAACATGAGAAAGCAATGGACGTACGTTTTCGAGGAAGATCTTGAGAACACCACGAGTCTCCTCGTAGATGAGACCAGAGATACGCTTGACACCACCACGACGGGCGAGACGACGGATAGCAGGCTTGGTGATGCCTGGAGCGAGGGAGTTGAGACGACGGTGGCAAGAGAGAGAAGACGAGTACAAACCCTGGATGTTGTCGCGAAGAATCTTGCGGTGACGCTTGGCGCCGCCCTTTCCGAGTCCTTGCCACCTTTGCCACGGCCAGACATGTTTAGGATAGAGTTGGGGTGGGGGAGAGTGGTTGAGTTGGTGGTGGTGGGAGTCGAGATGAGTAGCGGTGTGACGCTCCGAGTTCTTAACAAGGAAATCGGTGGCTGTGTTGAATTACACCGCGTCAACAAAGTCACGCACCGGTAAACGCGACGCGTCCAGTTATAAGCCAGCCGTCACAGAGTGATCAGACCCAACTCTGTTTGCTTCCACCCACCATCTACCCAACAACCTCCCAAATGGCCCGCACCAAGCAAACCGGTATGTTGCCCTTTCTTGTCCTCGTCCCTCTCCTTACCTTTGCCTTCCAGCTCGCAAGTCTACCGGTGGCAAAGCCCCGCGTAAACAGCTCGCCTCCAAGTCCTCTGCCGCTCGCAAAAGCACTGCTGTACGTCTCTCACTCGTCTTCAACAACTCTTTCTTATCTCTCAGGCCGCTGCTGGTGGTGTCAAGAAGCCCCATCGTTTCCGGCCGGGTACCGTCGCCCTCCGTGAAATTCGTCGCTACCAAAAGTCGACCGAGCTCCTCATCCGCAAGCTCCCCTTCCAACGTCTCGTTCGTGAAATTGCCCAGGATTTCAAGGTTCGTCGTCGTCGTCTCTACTCTTCCCACTCTAACCTCTCAACCAGACTGATCTCCGCTTCCAATCCTCCGCCGTCATGGCTCTCCAAGAAGCAGCCGAGGCCTACCTCGTATCGCTCTTCGAGGACACCAATCTAGCCGCTATCCACGCAAAGCGTGTCACCATCCAGCCTAAAGACCTTGCTCTCGCCCGTCGGCTGCGTGGCGAGCGCTCGTAGATTTTCTTTGTGATTCTATTCTTATATCATACTGTACTTTAGTGTATTTACTTCACCAATCCACATTTGCATCAGTGCATTTCTCTCTGCGTGTCTTCAGAGTTCTTGATTGCAAGCTTCGCACAGTGTAACATTGTAAGATGAGGTTCATGTTCGCGTTCAGTAAACCACCAGCTTCCTCTTCCCACCGAACCAGCGCGCGCACGTCACCCTGCATCTATCCCAGATCTTGGGTCCATACATGTAATATACGAGCCCGAACAACGCCCCGCCCAAATGCGCAATATGGTCAAACGTGCTGGATTCCAGTCAGCCTTTATGCTGTCTAGCAAAAGAAAGGAAGGCACCTCCATCCTCGCACTAGGCCCACAATGTCCATCAACACCAAGCTGCCCACTGCAGTCTGAATCGGGATGTCTATTGGGATAAAAAGCACATTGACGTGCAGCTGCGGAAAGGCAAGCGCGGCGACAGCGACGCAGGAGTAGATCGCGCCTATATTTTGGTAAGTTTTATGTCCGACCTTTTTTGTGATGTTTTACCAGAGGCCCCAAGAGAGCCACCGACACTCCCTTTTGCGCGTCGGAGGGCGGTCGCGACGAGGTTGCGTTTGATGAGGTCGTACGCTCGGAGGCGGAGAGCGTGTGATGCGAAAGAGGCGAAGATGCCAGCTTTTCAGAGAGGACTGTTAGCTGTAGCGTTGAGTGGAGAAAGGAAGCAGTACCAGAAATGAAGAACGCAATAAAGTGGAAAGCGTTGGTTGACTCGAGAAGTTTCGAAGGCGCTTCGTTTTGTTGCTGGGCGAGGTAGTAGCCAGTCGCAGAACCTGGCCGACAGTGAGATCCCACACACACTACAACGGAACGAAACATACCGAAGCCATGCAACGCGTAACAGTTGAAGAAGAGATGCATGAATGACTGGTGACTGCACTCCATAAGAACGCGTCTCAGACTTTGCCAGCGTACTCACCTAAACACGCTCGTCAGCAGCGTATGCACCCGGCCCGACAACGGCCGATGTAGAAAGTTGCGCAGCATGAATGGCGCCAAGGCGGGGATCCTCCATGCAATGAAGACACTCGTGTTCAGTGCGCAGATCGCCCAACAGACCTTCAACGGGTCGGGGGCTTGGATCCATTTCGTCGCAACGTAGGCGTAGGCTTCGAGGATAGCAGTCTGTGGTATTGTCGGCAATCCTTGGGTCGTCTGGCGTAGCCTGTATAATCCTCTCTCCAGCGACTCGATGTACAAATCAGTTCCTCTTCAGTCGCGAGTAAGCTAGAAAAACACACCTCCTTGACCTCGTACGCCCTCTCGAGCAAAAGAACCCGATTATCTATGGCACCGACTTCACCTCCGCCCCGTTCCCGTATTATCTTGGTCACCCGCGCGTCCGTATTGGCGTTGGTACTCGTTGCAGCCCACAGGTAGACACCTAGACTGCCCATGACGGTGAACTACATAGTAGCATCGGAGTCCCGTCATTTGTATGTCGATCCGGGCTTACGAGGACTGCATTGCGCGAGGACTTTGGCGTGCGCAGGTCAGGCTCTTCGGATGCTAGTACTTCTTCAGAAGTCGGGAGCGTCGCTGTCTGGGGCTCAAGTTTGATTTTTTCGACCCTGTTGGAAGGACGTATTGGTGGACGTCGGGAAAAGGAGCGCAAGGACCCTGCCAGCCGACAGTGCTCAGATAAAAGTATTGGCCTAGAGAGGAGCCCGCCATTGACGCGGAAAGAGGGCACAAGGAGACGCGAACATGGTGGCAGAAAAGGAAGCCGCGACATACGCGTCAGGCGGCTCAAACCACGGCAGCAACTTTGGTATAACAAAAAAAGCTTTCAAATTTATGGAGCGTCTAAGCACAGCCAGCTCTTCCAACAAATGCATGTAAAGCTAAACACCACCGTGGAAACACAGGCGACCCACAGAAGCGTGTTCGTGGTTGGCGTTTGCCGGGTCGAAAAGAGGGGCCGGCTGCTCGTCCAGCCACGTCTGCCCACGCACAAACATATCCCGGGAAGCAAAGACCTCGAGAATCTCGCATTCAATCTCAGGGATCGAGAGGCGGTACTTTCGCCAAAGCTGAGGACCACGTCCGAGCCCCTTCTCCGCGTCCTCGTCCTGGTTTCCAATCCCCACACCGACAAGTTCGAAGCTTGGAGTGACCTCCAGTTTGCTGAAAAGCTGCCCGATGCCGTACTTTTCTTCCAGGAAAAGATGGGCGCATCGCGCGGATGAGATTTTCACGGTTGATGTCGCCGTGCAAACCAGCTTGCCTCCACATTGCAAATGGACCTGTCTGTTTTGGACTAACGGAGCGTCCGGACAGGCCGCAGCCACCGCAGCAGGGTTGGGCATCGACAAAGGTGCCAAGGTGCCATCGACGTGCTTGGTGAACGTGTGCGAGTAGATAAGAGCGAGGACGATGGGTCGCGCAAAGAAAGCGCTGAAACAGCGTCAGTGTGACCAGAGTATTCTCATGGCGAAACGACGCACCTAAGGATACGCTGCAAGTCGCCTTGCGCGGAGAGCGCAACGCGTTCCATTCCGGTCAGCTCTTTCGGCCATGAGAACTAGGGCCCGTGAGTCAAGAGTCGTACGGGAGGCAGGAAGCTTACGCTGATGGTCGTGGTCTTGGGGCTGAAGGAGTAGAAGGACGCCATAGGGCGCAAATAAGCCTATCAGCCGTATTCAAGGGAGGCGACGATATCAATTGAAAATCGTGTCTTGATGAAAAAGATGCATATGCGTCGCTACTCGTGAGGAAGCCGGAGCACGACGGGTCGCCGACTCGGCGTACCGTTTGCGAGAGCATGAGCCTGCCATGAGGTTAACGTTGCCGGCAAAGCGCGAAGATGTTATGTGATGCCCAGTCACAAGTGCCGAGGAGTTTCTTTCTTTCCACCTCATGTCAAGTCAGGGTCACCATCCTCTCCTAGCCCTGAACTGGAAGATAGCCTGAATCTCACTGAAGACCAGCTAACTGCCTCTCAAAGTCCGCTCGTTCGGCGATGTTCCGCACCTTGAACCTAACTTGTATTCAGTTCGAGCCTTCCTAGCGGCAGCAGAAGATGTAGACATGGATCCAGAAACTGCCGAAGAGCTTATTCAAACAATTATAAAATCCACAGATGGATCTGGGCTACATGTCGTGCAAGACGGCGACGGGCTTGATTTACAAGTATCTGATCTTGATCTCGCCGTCCTTTATTCCGTCTTCGACCCAGGTAATATATATCTACCTCCCCTGCCATCCTCCATTTTCATGTCCGCAAAGAACTGCAAACGTGGTCTCATCAACAAATTCGAGGCATGCTGCACCACCTCAAAGAGCGCGGTTAGTAGTTCTGTGCGATCCAGCCATTGCCATGTCCCGATAGCACATTCAAAGGTGCCGCATCCTTTATGGAGGAATACGTTGTCAAGCGCAACATTCCAATCCCTCAACTTCTCCTTGCATTCGGGATTAACCTGGTGAGACGAACGAGTAGTTTCAACATTGCTCGAACGATTTCCTAGAGTCCCACTCTCCATGGCATGTCTGCAGAAACCCTTGCGTATTTTCTCAGAGTTGCCATGAGCCGAGAGTGAGCACCACTTACCGACCTCGTGTCGGCGTTCCGACCCCGCAATAATAGACTCCAGTTGCGCGACAAGCTTCCTGACTACAATACTGTAGAAGATGCCGTGCGCCTTATTCAAGGCTCTCGTCGATTCTGATATTAACGGGCGCGGGTATCAGTATGATCTCATCCCGTTGCGCTTGCTTGCTGGTTTTAACATCTGTTAGGTGTTTCCTGTGGTATCCCAGATTTCCGCTCTCCCGACGGCATTATGCATCTCTGAGGCAAAAGGCTCAGTATGAACTCGACGATCCTCAACAAATGTGCTTTTCTTTTTTTTTGAGAGCGTACGACTGAACTCGATCAGGTTTGATATCAGTTACTTTCGGGAGAACCCAGCAGGCAAGTTACCCGCTATCGTCATCTTTTGAGCGTTCATCACGGCAAAACAGTCTTTTAGTGAGTCTATATCGACACAGGTAAGCGAAATTAACGACGCAACCTCCCAAGCTCGTTTGCACAGTGCGTATTCAGGCCCATATCAAGGCCTTGCGTAAACTCTGATATTCTAGTCAAATATATCCGTCCAATTTCGTCCCATCGCCCTGCCACCGCTTCATAAAGTTGGTCGAGGACAAGAACCAGGTCTGCTCCGCCTTTCTGTAGAAAGATACATCACTTACGTGGACTAGTTGCTGCGTGTACGCGATACAGAATTTTTAGGAGCGCGTGGCTCACACAACCCAACAGAACTACACCCAAAACATCGACACACTCGAAACTTTGGCTGGCGTCACTCGAGTTCTGCAGTGTCATGGCTCATTCGCCACAGCTAGCTGTATCTCGTGCCGTCGGCAGGTCCACGGATCCGAAATCGAAGCGGATATACTTGCGCAGGTGGTGCCCTTGTGTTCTGTGTGCAATGCGCCACAACCCGACCTGAAGCCTAAGAAGAAGAAGAAGGGCAAAGCTGAATGGGAGAGCGATGATGATGAGGACGAGAGCGATGCTCCCGCGTATCCGCCCTGGATAATGAAGGTACATCCTGTCGTCTTTTTCTGTCAATCGTTTCATCTGCATATTAGCCGAATATCACTTTCTTCGGGGAAAAACTTGCAGATCATTTTGATCAGTCGCTTGCGACAGACAGAGACGAGGTCGACCTTCTCCTCGTCATTGGTACATCTCTCAAGGTCGCCCCAGTCGCTGATATTCTCTGTGGGTTTGCTTTGGGATGCTCGATATGCTTACAAAACCGTGCATAGCCCACCTGCCGCATTCTGTTCCCCAGGTAGGTGTCGTTATCCACAAGGTTGCTTGACCACTCACAGAAGACAGATTCTGATCAACAAAACCCCAGTCCGTCATATCAACCCCGATGTGAGCACCGTCGCGTAGTTGCCTTCTGAGGCATGGTCCTTACGGCTTCAGATTATTCTCCTCGGAAATGCAGACGATATTATAATGCATCTCTGCCTCAAGCTCGGCTGGGACCTTCCGCCGCCCACTGCCGAGTCTCCACTCGCGCCACCTTTCCTTCGCGATAACACTCGCAAGCGGTCGGCTGCAGATCTGCATGCTCACGAAGAACCGCGTCAAATTGGGAATAGGTAGCGTATATTTGTAGTCTTTCTCTTGAACTCATTGTTTACAGTCACATCTGGACGTTTGAAGGAGCAGAAGGCGGCGAGTGGCTGCAAAGGATCGAAGAGAAGATTGTTGCTGCAAGCACTAGTGAGCTGAAAAGCGAGTCTGATACTCCAATAACCACGAAGCACACGAAAAAGCCGCGTTTGGAATAGATTTTACTTCTTGCGTGTGGGTCAAAAGAAGCGCGAAGGAGGCTTCTGGGTCAATCAGTTTTTTACGTCCTAACACCGTCAGCCTCTTACCTTCTTCCTCGTCCGTCTTGCTGCCCATGCAGGACAATGGCATGCGGCCGTCGTTGCCTCCAGAGCTCCTCGACATTATAATTCAACTTCTGCTAGAGTCTCTGTCTCATGGAACCAGTCCCGCCCTCTTTCCCTCATCGCACCTCTTACTCTTGCTTCGACGCTCTTCCGACATCTTGCTCTCCATCGTAACTGCTTCCCCGTTGCTCCTACGCTCCATATCGCTGACCTTCATCTGAAGAATGCTTCCGTCGCATCGTCCTGCGGGAAACCGATCCGCGTAAAGCAAACTCGGAATTTTTTCGCCTCTTTCGGCTGCTCTCATCTTTAGCGAATAATACCCATAGAGACTGTTATACCTGGGTTAGGTCTGTGGTCATAATTTTCGTACCCTTGACGCGCATATATCCTCGTCTAGGTCCCTTATCGCGACCTCGAGAGCACTCATCGGCCCGTTCCAACTCGCTCACCTTTCTGTACTCCCTCATCTCGAACAACTGTCCATCGATTTCGCCACCGATGGACTCGCGACTCAGAAGTTCGCTATGCAGCTGCTCGACGAAGCACCTCGCAATCTCACCATCCTCGTTCTCACCTCTCTTCCGAGCATCAATATCCCGCTCCTTCGATCTATTGCATTTCGGTTTCCGTTCCTCGTTCGTCTGCAGTTGAGCGCCATCGAGCGCCTTGAATATCACTGCTGGAACTGTTACGAAGAGAGTCTCGGATGTACTATTCATTCCCCGATTCCGAGCATGTTTTCGGACGTTGAGCATATGGCGGTGGGTTATGTGTCCAAACATTTGCTAGCATCTCAAGCAGCTCCCATAGACCATCTTCGCGAAATCCTCCAACCGCTCAAATTTCTATCACACCTGCACCTTGGGATCTATCTCTCTGACGAGATCCTCGTCCACAACCACATCTCGCATGCAGAAGAGCCCGATACCGTTACATTCGGACCGGAAGAATGCCTATTGTGCGACGATGCCGCAGAACAGGTCCGACTCCGCGAACTCATCGCGGCGCTCCAGTTTGCAAACATCTCAAAGCACTATCCACGATCGGATTCGGCTCATTCTTCGACCGTGCGGTTCCCAATTCCAATGAGACGACGGTGTATGTGTTGAGGGTGAATGGCCGACTCAAAGTGCGGAAGACGCGATGGGACACGAGTACTAGTGCTCAGGCTTGATAAACGACGGCCCAATATGGTAATGCTTGTATGAGCCACGATGTATCAAACAATGAAGCGATCCAAGCACAGATCAGGCGCGTCCCATAGCCTTGTATATAAGCGAGACCAACCTAAGCACCGGTCTTCAGCTTCCGCGGAACCCCCACCTCTCAACAAACATGGCCTCTTCCTCTACCGCCGAAAAGAACGCCGAGTTCGCAAAACTCTTCGACCTCTTCGAGATGCTTGCGACGCGCCGTTCGCGTAAAACTCCCCTCACCGAGGCCGACCTCGACGACACGCAGACCATCCCAGTCCCCGCCGAACTCGAATCGGTCTTCCGCAAGCTATCCAACATTGTACCACCACGAGCGGGCCCTGCCACGCGTGCTCGCCGAAACACGGTGGCAGCGCCTGGCCACCAAGTAGACAATGACGGCGACTCGGAGGGAGAGCAGGAGATGGCAAAGTTCCCCCTCGGTCGCACACACGCGTTCACCTTCAGGAAGATGATTCACCACCTTTACCAAGTACGTCTTGCCAACCACTCTGCTAAATCACCGATTCTTACGCGATGCCACCTATATAAAAGGTCGACGAGTGGGCAAGCAAAGTACGCGACGTGTTGCAGCGTTCCAAGCTCGAGTACAAATCTCTGGCGGACCGCCAACTCGAAGAGCCCAGTCGCGAAACTACCCCCGACGCGCCTGGACGCGTCCACTTCAAAACCGAGGTCCAAATCGGCGGCCGCGGGAAGAAGACCGTACCGCTGGTACTGCAGGGCCGCAGGCGTGCCCACTCTATCGGCGGTTCCTCTCGTCGCTGGCCAACCCCCCGACTTCTCCCACTCCCAAAAACGCCAACACCGTGACCCCTGTCGTTGCAAGGATCTCTGGAGA
>JARIHP010000329.1:0-21280 GCA_029282125.1 Mycena amicta | reverse complement strand
TCGAGTAGCCATTCAATCCTCAACTCGATGCTCACCCAGATACTCCTCCCCATCGCTGCGACGGTCGTCGCCCATATTATTCTCCATGTCCTCTTGATTCTGTACCGCAACCTCACCTCCCCACTGCGCAAAATTCTGCCTGGTCCCGCGATGCCGACTTTCATCTTGGGAAATTCCAAGCAGATGACGGTGAGCCTGACCTCAATGGCGAACATCGGACGGTACTGACTTTGTTTCAGGACAATCCGAACAAGACGAGCGAATGGAGCAAGGAGTTTGGGCCGAGCTTCCTCTTCCATGGCTTGTTCAGCGTGCGCCGTTTTTCCTTTCACACTCTCTCTATTCACCATCGTCTCCGGCAGGTCTCTGAGCTGTATACGTCCGACCTGAAGGCGCTCAACCACATCATCACCCACAGCGATATTTACGTGCGAGAGGACACCAATGGCGGCGTTGTTGGGCGTATCATGGACGACAGTCAGTTCCCTTCGACTGCTCGGTTGCGATACTGTAGCTAACCAACGAACAAGGTATTCTCGTGGTAGTCGGCGACCAGCACAAACGCCAGGTATGTTTGACCTCCATTGCCTACCTGCGAATGAATAGTGATTGTTTTGCAGCGGCGCGTTATGGTGAGTGCGCGGTCGCCATTTTGAACGTCGTCTGACAGGCACCAGAATCCAGCCTTCGGCCTCTCCCAAATTCGAGAAGTCACAGAGATATTCGTGGACAAGGCTGTCGAGGTGAGCAGCAAGTATCCTCAACGGTCATTACTCAGAGTCCTCCCCTGCGCGACTTCTGGAAGAGCGAAATCGCCCAGCAACGCGGTACCATCGAGGTCTACCTGGGCCTTCGTCAGATGACCCTCAACATTATCGGTCGTGCCGGTGCGTAACACGCTCTTATCTTGGTTCCTCTCCGTTTAGTTCTGATATATGGTTATAGGTTTCGGATACGAGTTCAACGCCCTTTCCCCGCATGGCAAATCGGATGAACTTAACGACTTGTTTACCGACCTCTTCCACTCACCCAAATCCAATTTCTACGCAAAGATCCGTCTCTCTCAAAGAATAATTCCCATTCTGAAGTGGTTGGTGCGTTTTCTACTTACGACAATTCAACACATGAAATTATAACTGTGCACCCACAGCCGCTCCCTGGCCAGCACGCCTTGCGTTCCGCGCGTACTCGCATGTTTGCCATCGGGAGCCAGATCGTCATCAGAGCAAGCTAGCTTATCGGAAGAAGCGCAGCAGGACAAGGACGATAATACGCTCAGCGGACGCCGTGATCTGTTGTCCATTTTATTGAAGGCTAATCTGTCGGCGAGCGTGCCAGACAGTCAGAAACTGAGCGACGTCGAGCTTGTTGCGCGTACGTCCCATGTCTGCTGTGCTGGCCCGTTGACGAACGTATGCACAGAGATCCCTGCGTTTTTCATTGCCGGACATGAAACCACCAGGTACGTGTACTCAGCAAGTCCTGTCTTCATCCTAAAACAACACCAGCGGCATCCGCCTGGGCCCTACACGCCCTCTCCCTGAACAAAGCAATACAAACCAAACTCCGCGAAGAGCTGCTCACCGTCGGCACGGACAACCCCACCCTGGACCAACTCAACGCGTTGCCGTATCTCGAGCAAGTCGTGCGGGAGCGCCGGGTACATGCGCCGGTGCCATTTAGACAACGCACGGCGATGGCGGATGATGTTATACCGCTCAGCAAGCCCGTCATTGATAAGCAGGGCAGGGAACACTGGAGTTTACCGGTCGGTCTTTCGCATTTCCCCGATTCGGACGAGTTTTTAATTGAGTGCTTGGGTTTAGGATCTCCAAGGCCAAGTTATTCACCTCCCGATCAAGGCGGTAAACACGTCGGAAGAGATTTGGGGCGAGGATGCCTTGAGTTCAGGTCAGTATCCGACAACTTCTCCGCTTTGAAACTCACATCCCACACAAGACCTGAACGCTGGGACCACACCCCCGATGCGGCCAACGGCGTCCCCGGCATCTGGGCAAACCTATTCACGTTCTTCGCTGGCCCAAACAACTGTATCGGGTTCCGATTCTCCCTCGCCGAGTTCGTCTTGCTTCCCTCCTTGCTGATCTCGTCTAATCGACTCCTCACATCAGGTTGAAAGTCATCCTTTTCACGCTCGTCCGCGCGTTCGAGATCGACCCGGCGCTTCCCAAGGGCGCTATTGGTCCTGTCCTTGTAGGCCAGATCCAGCGCCCGGGGGTGTTGCGCGAGAAGGAGCAGAAGTCTGGGTTGCCGCTGATTTTGACGCCCTTGACATCAGACTGAGAAGAGTGCTTGAGTTCTGGAATTTTCTTGTCCTAGTTTTGCAAATAATTATTGTGGCTCGAGTACAGTGTCGGTCCTAAAAGGATGGAATTTTCAACAGGTCTGGTTCTGCCAAGGATACAATTCATTCAGCACTTGATACCAGCTTCCGCGTATAAACCATGCTCCCGACCCATTCTCCCTTGCACTCGAACGCCTTCTCCGTGCAGCTTTCCATCACAAACCCTACGCGTTCTGCGAGTTTGCTGGAGCGTGTGTTGCGCGGATCGCACTCGATGAGGAAACGGTCAAAGTTCGGCACGCGTTTTGCATCCCGTTCGGCGCGGAGCATCTCGATTAGCGCCGTGACGGCTTCCGTCGCGTACCCCTTGCCCTGCGCACTTGGCATGAAGGAGAACCACAGCTCGGCTGTTCGTGCCGCAGTCGAGTAGTCTTTAGCCAATGCACCAAGCTAGGGAAATCACGGTTCAAGCAGGTCCGTATTATGTGCCGCCACCACCATTCCTCACACTGGCAGCCCCAAGTTTTCCATAGTCCCGCAGATCAGCTGCAGCCTGACATATATTCACCAGTCCTGGTATTTTCCCCTGCATCAGGTTCTACCCATAATGCCAACCATATATGGTGGAGGATACCAGAAGCAGATTCATCATCCCTTGGTATCAGGGCAAATCTCATTCCCAATGCATAGTCTGCCCATGACCCAGCCTCCACGTCGATGCTCCAATCCCAATTGCAGAACAACAAAGACACCACAATGGCGTCTGTCATTGAACCGTGCACTACTGTGTAATCGCTGTGCACTGTGGGAGACCAAATACCCTGGAAGTCGTCGACCAAAACATCCCAGGAAGCACAATTTCAAGTTGAACAGGACGCACAATGATACTTGAACACATGCCAGTGTTGCATGTATTAGTGCTCTCTTACCAGAGAGCATCTATGATTGTCCATGATAATTGCAGACATGAGAAGAATAGAAACACTACTAGTAGTAGAATCGGTGCGGATGAACATTGAGAGTAACTCTCGGGTGTAGAGATTCGAGCCGGATTTGGACTGCAGATCGCGCATGCGAGCGATCACGCAAAAGAGTTGTACCGCTGACGTTCAGAAGTGCGCCGCACTTGAGTAGGAACCTTGGGCAAACAGTATCCATATTGTGTGCAAGATTCGGCCGCGGCCAGAGACGACGATTTTGGGAGAGCGGGTTTACCTAGCGCTAAGTGAGCAATACAGGTAGCGAAGGAGGGTTAGACCAGTTGACAGTTGACAGTCGATAGAACGCACGGATCGTCGGTGTCGCTCAAATTCGAGTCTTCGGCGTCCGAATCCGAAGGAGGACTTTTCCGCGATGAGGTCGGGAGTGTGCAGGACGGGAAAGGCGAGTGTTTGGACGATTTCCCGCATGTATCGCGGATCCATAGTGAGGCAAAGTGGTAGGCGTGTTGGTAGGCGTGTTGGAAGACTCGGAGGCAGTTAAGGATTATCTGGGCATAGCACCGGAGCGGGGAAGACTGGAATTAATATTGTCCGCCGAGATAATTATATGTAGGTGGTCGTCCAGACTCCAGAGCACCGGAGTAGATTGCGCGACTTCGTTCCAGCGAGCATAAGTCGATGGATTGGGGGTAACCTATGTCCACAGCAGCATTCCAAGAATGTTCGAAGATGACTGGGATAGAGAGCGTTTCATTTGTTATCGCTTCAGGATTTGAGGCAACGTTCGAATTTTGAAATCGATGCATGAGCGTCACTTTTTTAATTTGCTCGAAAGCTTCATAGGATTGTCCTCGGAGGCGATGCCGAGCGTTGTATTCATCGGGATCGAGACAGCGCGCTTGTCGGTTGATGCAGTCTACTGCGGGCTTGCGTATGCCAGTGCGCCGTATGGGAACACGCACCAGTGACACGAGGTCGTATCGCCCTGAGCGTCTCGAGGCGTATTAATCGATCGTAGGAGAATCCACAGACGACAGAGGATGAATTTTTTTCGCGCACGAGGAGGCCATAAAAACAAGCAATCGTCGGCTTTTGACACAGGGAAGACATGGACGGAGCGTCTTGGTGCCGACGATGAAGGATTGAGAGACCGGGAGCTTGGCTGAGACAGATGGGACCAATATTAGCTCTGCTGCAGAGGTCTGCCGGCGGCAATGAGGTGGTGGGATCGGGTATTAAAACCACGTTCAGGGCGTGCATTTCGTAAGTTTGAGCTTCCAGACAATCGCAAACACCGATGGATACGATACAAGCCGTATTTGAAACGTCGGCCGTACTTCTAGGTGGTTGCTTGAGAGAGCGGAGATGATGATGTGTGATTCGTGGTCGGTCACCCGTGACTGGGCATCATTACCTCTTCCGTCAGCCCTACCTCCTCCGAGGCCCGAGCGCCGAAGCCTACGCTGTGAGCCTTCTCTTCACCCCATCCTGCCTCTTTATGCCCTACGATGCTCCGCTCCGTCTTTTTCCGCGCCTGGACGTGGCTCGCTAACATCGATCAGATCCTTTCCTCGACGACCCAGGCCGACGATACCTCTACGACGACGAAGAAGGAGCATCGAAGGATGACGGGAAAGCGGAGTACGGGCGGGGCTGGTGTCGGTGGGGCTGGGACTGGGACTGTACGCCCCCAACAACCGCCACGGTCGACAGGCACGACAGCGACATCGACTGCTGGCAAGACTGCATCCACCCAACCCATATCCACGACGACGACAAACCCATCCTCACCGTCTTCCTCCTCGCATTCACGACACCAAACTCACCCCGGGTCTTCGCCACCGAGCTCACCCATGTCACCCACCGCGACTTCGAAGCTACCGCGCTTCCTCCAATCTCCTACCCAGCGCGACCGCTCCAAGAGCTTGTCCCTCGACCCACCTCGCCCACCATCGTCTGCATCGACCTCGTCGTCGGCAGGTCCCAGACGGAATGCTGGCAGATTCCTGGGGATTGGTCGTGATAAAGAACGGGAGCGTGAACGAGAACGCATACGGGAGGCAGAGCGTGGAGACCCTTCTGCTGCCGAGCTTCTCGCCATGGAGGACGACGATGTCGACTCGCCCATGTCCGCAGCCTTCGACTACACAACGGCCAGCAGCCCACCCAGCGCCTATGCCACCGCTCGCCCTCGTACTCGCTCAGACAGGCCGTTCAGTGTGTCCACTCCGCCCGGTTCATCGTCCTCCCACTCCTCCCACTCCCACTCGTCACATTCCTCCCCACCGACGTCCACGTTGCAGGTCGTCCGCAGTCCCTCGCGACTTTCGGCTGGCGGTGAAGGTGGCCTCACAACTCGGCTGAGCGGATGGTTCTCCCACATCTCGGGCAGCACATCCGACCTCTCCCTCACCAGCACAATTGGCGCTGCGGCAACCCTGGCCACCTCGACATCTCGTAACCTCTCTTCCTCGGCACGCAAGGCCCCATCGTCGTCATCATCGCGCAAAAGCGACACGTCTGGTAGTGGAAAAGGCGGCGGAGGCGGACTCCTCGACAAAGCGGTGCGATATCTTCTCGACGGAGACGCCAATCCCGACCGAAGCACCGCCGAGATTTGGCTGATGGGTGTGCGAATGGAGGGCTGGAGCAGGGACGACGAAGAACGGTTCGCGCGGTCTCAGCAGCAGCATCTCTCTTCCTCCAAGGGCCATTCACACCCGCATCATCACCACCACGATCCGAATTCCGACCTCACGCTCCCCGACCCTGGTCCATGGCCGGCGGCTTTCCATGCCGCATTCTACGCCCAAGTCTGGTGTACCTACCGCGCGGGCTTCCCAGAGCCTATCCGGGACCTCGCTGGTCTAGAGGTTTTGGGTCCCCCGTTGTGTTTCCCTCCGTCTCCGCATTCCCATCTACATGTCCACCCACAACCGCCACCACCGGGTATCCGAGCGCCGCCCATGCATTCGCCAACGCAGAGCGACGCTTCCGCATCGTCGTATGCGTCATCCTCGCCGACGTCGTCTGCTCATGGGCACGGCCATGGACCCCATTCGTCGTCTTCGCATTCGACTTCGAGTACGACAAGCAGCGGCAAGAAACGATGGTGGCCGTTGTCGCTTGGCAACACCGGAAGTTCGAAAGGATGGTCGTCGGATGCGGGCTGGGGGTGTATGCTGAGGACGGCGCAGAGTTTGTTGGCGACGGCAGTGGGGCGAGTTGGCGGTACGTTTTTCTTTTTCTCATTCTTTCCCCTGTTTATTGAGATTTGTCAGCGCCACCGCTACTTCCCTGTCCGCCGACCCCATTCCCACCGACAACGCCCTCGGCTCATGCCCTACATGCGCGGTTGCTGAGCTGGTTTGCGGATGCACCGATAGCACCGTTTAGTGTCCATCGGATGGCACTTGCGGGGAAGAAGGCGGGGAAGGATGTGGGGATGTGGTTTGGGCCAAGTGCGGCGGGTCTTGCTGTGAGGTGAGTTTTTTTCTCGTTCTTTTCTTTCATTTTGTAACTTCTTGCAGAACACTCGTCGACGGTTTCCCGACCTGCGGTCTTGGTGTCGCTCTCGCCCAGGACAGCACGTTATACCAGACAGACGTGTTTGCAGCTTCGCATTCGTCCTCATCGTCGCGACGGCAGTGGGGTGACCGACCGGTACTGCTGCTGCTTGGCATTCGTCTGGGTCTGGACGGCGTCAATCCGGTGTATTACGACACCATCAAGGTGCCTTTTCCTGTTTTTCTTCTTCTGTCCATCCAAACTAACGTATATCAGGCACTCTTCACGTTCCCGCAATCGGTCGGCATCGCAGGCGGACGCCCGTCGTCCTCGTACTACTTTGTCGGCATCCAAGACGACGGGCTGTTTTATCTCGATCCGCACCATTCGCGGCCGACGGTCCCGCTGCGGCCATATGTCGAGGAGGATTCGTCGTCAAATGACCACCGGGACCGGGGCGGGTCGATGAGTCCGGATTGGGACCGCATGCGTGCGGGGTCGATGAGCCCTGAGCGGGGAGGGTCGATGAGCCCAGAGCTGGTACATCGGGGAGGGTCGTTGAGCCCTGATCCTCCCGCTCGACGAAGAAGCCCGATGAGGGAGGACGAGCTGGTGTACAACCCGCGCCGAGGCAACGGGTCCATGTCCGCTGCAGAAGAAGCCCATTGGGCTCGGGCGTACCCCGTTTCGGAGATGCGGACGTTCCATTGCGAGCGGGTCCGCAAGATGCCGATGTCGGGACTGGACCCGAGTATGCTCATTGGGTTTTGGTGCGGGATGAGGTGGAGTGGGTCGATTTGAGGAGGCGGCTTAAGGAGGTGTGTCTTTCCTTAACTTGATTCGTCGCGTATAAGGAAAGCTTATGCATCGACAGCTACCGCGGACGATATTCGCGATTCAAGACGAGCCGCCGTCGTGGGGCGCCGGTGATGACGACGACGAGCTGGGGATGGACGGGATCTCGGACCCGGAGGAGGAGCCAGTGGTGGAGGTCGACGTCGACGTTGACGATGGGGATCTGTCGAGCGCGTCCATGGATCGAATTGGAGCCATCCGCCGGCGTTTTCGAAACAGACGCATGTGCATTCTGGCTCGGCGTCGACGACGCATACGGGGAGCAGTGCGAGCCAGGTGGATACGGAGGAGGATGCGATGGGCCCGATTACGCCCTTGCCTGGGTCGAGCTTTGATTTGGGGAGAGGCATTGCGTCTGGGAAGGGAGGGTATCAAGATGCGGATGGGGATGGGGATGGGGATGCTGATGATTTTGTCGACGCCGATGAGGAGATTGAGGATGACTGGGTCGACCCGGTGTCTTCTCCGCCTGTTTCCGTGTCTCCGCCGGTGCTAGCACAAGTACCGGCACACCACCCGCGAGCACGAAGAAATCCTCATCCTCGTCGACGTCATCCTCGTCGACGTCGACGTCCAAGACCAAGACCAAGACGCGGAGCAGCAAGAGCAAGAGCAAAAAGCCAGTGCCAGTGCCCAGTGTACACTATCCGTTCCCGGGTTCGGGGGAGGACGTTGCTGTCGCTGTCGTTGGCGAGCGGGAAAGGGAGCGGGATCGGAATGTCACGGTCGTTGCTCCCAAGGTTGGTGGGGGGTGGTCAGAGGAGGGCGCGCGATGGAGGGAGGACGCAGAGCGGGGGTGTGAGGGGGATCTTGACGGAGGACTGAGTCGGCTTGCCGATCGCCTTTTTTGGATGCCTATTTCTCTTTTCTTTCTTTGAAGCACGTACAGCTATTCTATTCTATTCCTATTCCCCTGTTACCCCCCCATCTCGTATACCTGATCTTTTTTGTTTGTCTTTTTTTCGTATCTACATATCTACAGTATTTTCGATTCGATGCTTTGGTCATTGGCAGTGGCCATTCGAACTAAGAACAGCTTGAGGTCGATTCACTCCGCTCTTCTGAGGACAATCTAGTGCGCCAGGTACGGCCCCGACACTAGTACTGACGCTGGCGCTCTACCGGGGTAGCCATTCGCACACACACACAATTAGAGCGTCACATCCACCGTGACATCGGAAACCTTCTTGCTGTTGACCGCCATCTCCCCCAGCCGTACGTCGATTGAATGATATGCGCGCAAAATCTGAATTGTTTGGCAGAAACTCGCTCCCGACAAGTGCGACCCATGGCCAGCATTGCCACATTCCCCAATGAAACGCTCTCCATCGTCTTCGAATACTTTGTGGAATCCTCCTGGGAACGCGGGCTGCGCCCAATCCATCGACTGATGCTCGTGTGTCGTCGCTGGAACGAAGTCGCGCAATCTACCCCGGGGCTCTGGACGACCATCTATCTCGCCGGACAACATATCAGTCTTGGCCAGCTCGATTCCCAGCTTCGGCGATCCGGTGCTATGCCTTTAAAGGTCACAATTTCCGAGGTGGATGGCCCACTGTTGGAGGTAGTAGACCCGATAATGCTCGACTGCCTCTTCCGCCACGCATACCACTTTGCCTCCCTCCAAATTCGTGTGGGTCCACGATTCATGGGGGAAATGGTACAAAGAATTGGGGTCCTCGCCTTTCCGGTCCTACACACGCTCGAACTCATCCCGATGAACTTCCGAGTCTGGCAAGGGAAGGGAGAGGTCGGCAACTCGCGTTCAGGCGACGACTCTGGCGAGGACGACGAGCCGGGCTCAGGCAATGACTCGGATAGGATAGGATAGGATAGGAACCGGCGCAAGGTCCCGAATCGGAACGGCCGGGGCCCGCACTACATACATACAGGCGTCAGTACGTATGCTACGGATGTAACTAACCTCCACCGTTGTGAACAACACTCCCCAACGTTACCCCTCCTGGCCCTGATTTTCATCGGCAGGATATGCGACGCCAACCTGGTTTGGACGTATCCCAGGAGTCAAAGGCCAGTTCCCTGACCTTTCACATAAATCGTCGACATCCAGAGGGGTAGTGGATTGACTAGGAATGCCGTCTCGCGGCTTCAATTAATTACACGATAAGTCTTCTGGATCGGTGTCCCTCTCAGCCACAGTTAGGTCTGAGCCCCGGTGGAATCCACAACAGCGTTATGCACAAATTTTGCGCCGGGCGTACGGCCAATGGCAGGTTCTGACAGTGGTCTAGGAACTCTGAGGCGGATCGCGTACATGCACTGGCAAGATGTGCGAGGTTCGGGCAATGATCAAAAACGCCGTGCAGATAAAGCAGCTCTGCGCCGTGTAAGGCTTGAATGAGCCATGAACACCAGGGCGGCCCGAGTCTTGTCTTCTATTGCACGATGGCAAACTCGACAGAGACATCAGACGCGAGGTACACGTCCCTCCGATATGTTTCCAGTAGACACAGTGCAACCAAGCCAGCTATTTGTCGACAGTTTGCGGAAGCTAAACAAAGTGGCAGGACATCTTGGCTTGACATCTTGGCTGTTTAAGTGCACTGGTAAGGAATCGGAAGTGACCAGGTTTTTTGGAAAGCACCGCTCGCATGGACCATAGCTCAGCCTGCTCAGGCTCGCTTGCCATCACAGGCATCTTCGAGTTCGAGTGCACAGTGGAACATGCTGCTTACGAGTCCGCGTGCTTTGGACGCCTAGAGATACGAGAGTAAGGGCTGGGAACGGGATCGGCGTCCTGCGCACATTTACCGGCCCTCCGCAACGCCGACAAGATGTAAGCAATACCTGCGGGCATTACGTGCTGTAAGATGGAGACGCCGTCAGCGGGCAGTTCGCGCGTCATAACATTATCGTTGTGAGACATAACGTGTTGCGGACAACAAGAGAAGTGAGACTTGTGACCGCGATGTCTGGCGACGAAGTACACGACGAGCTGCAAGGGCGTTGAAGAGGCCTAGGTGCACAGGCTGAAACATCTTCGAGCTGGCGTGGGCAGGTAGTACCGTTGATGGTGGTTTCAGGCTCCCAGTGAGTGCGGGAGTCCGAGTCCCTCTCGAGCTCGCTGTTTATCGCCATTTAACATTGCGGGACATTTAACCATTCTCTGCACATTCACCACAGACTCGTAGTCCGCATTATATCATCCCATGGCTTTGCCAGGCACCTCGTCCACTTGGGATGCGAGGGGTCGTTTTCGACGATGATTGATGATGGTGGCAGGAGGCCGGGTTCAGGCGATGACTCAGATTCAGGCGATGACTCGAGCTCCGACGAAGGATCGGGTGCGAACGAAGAGTCGGGTTCAGGCGATGATGCGGATTCCGACGAAGGATCGGGTGCGGACGATGACTCGGGTTCGGAAGAGTCGGATTCTACTGTATTATCGACATGGCTCGAATCTCTAGATCTAAATGAAATCGGGCACGCCAATCTGAGCCTCATGTCTGATTGTAATCTAATTTCTCCCACACTCACTCTTCGATGTCTCTCAATTTTGCCACAAACCACTCGATACCCGCGCGCATGTCCTGCACAAACCACACAGAAAATTTCCACTTTGCATCCTTACTCCGTCGGCAGCAAGCAAGCCTTAAGTGATGTTGTCGCGCAGGAACCTGTCTGTCAAAATGCTTCTTTGGCAGATCGCTCCCATGGACTCCACTGCTTCCGAACGGGCCGGCATAACGAGTGAGCCATTTGCACGTCTCCGCCGCCCTCACTCCCTTCCCTCCAACTTCCTCTTCCCTGCGGACAAGGCTCAATCCTGTGTCGATACCCAAGACCCCACTGCAAGTCATTCACATCATATGGAGCTCCCGCTCTGTCCTCTCACACCGTTCCCGATGCTCCTCTCGCTTCAACTCCACGCAAGCGACGCAAACCCTATTGCAAGCTCAAACGAGCGCCCACGTCAAGCCCACCTTCAAGTCAAGACCTTCAAGCTCCAAGTCTTTTGCAAGCTCACTGTCTTCTTCAACTTTGCTGGCTCCTTTGGCCGACCTAGCTTTCACAACACCCGTCGGCCAGCGCGCGCGCAGACAGGGACGGGCGAGGCGGGAGGGTGGAAGACTCGAGATGTGGAGTGCACTCCCGAGGTGCCCAGCGCTAATAGGTGTGTCCATTGCTCCGTGTATTGCCAACTCATGCAACCATATGGTTGCAGCGTACTACATTCCTGTATTCATTTCCGTTCGAACTTCGCCCAAGCCAAATATGACCTTTCCACTTCTTCACCGGACATGACGAACAAATCTGAAGAAGCTGCTGACAAGTGCGGCGAACCGAGAGAACGACTGCGACAAACCCAGCGGATGAGTGCAATTAGCCGACGAATGCCGCGGCGCGAACTTGCCGAGAAGGCTCTGGGTGCGCGCTCCTCCGACGCGACGATGCCAAGCACTCCCAACACTCTCAGCCTCTCTTACATCCGCTACCCCATTGTATGGACACCGATATGAACGATCGAGAAGATGACGGCGGACGGACAAGACGACCGAGAGTGATGCAGAGATGACGAGGGCACCTGAGCCTCTAGGTGCGTGTAACATCTTCACATACTCCTTCTCTTAATAGGATGTCTCGCATCACACCTTATCAGACTTTTCATTCCGTATACTACTCCTTCTATAATCCGTACGTCTCGAATCAAGCAAAGGAAGTTGTCCTCATGCTTGCGTAGTATTATTCACCATCCAACCGCCCTCCCCCTACCTATACCAGCTATGATGTATTCACACTATGTATAGAATCTCGATGCGGTGCAAATATCCATTCGATATCAAGCTGAAATACTATCATGCGAAGACCTGGTGCCGGAGCGTAAGCGTAGGCCTCCCTTGTGGGAGTGAACCAGACGACGGGTGCATTTTATCCTCTGCGTTGCTATCAACTGGCCTACCAGCTCTACGCACTCTGTCGGTGCGTCACGTTGAAGGGCCATTCGCTGTCTTGACTGGACTCCACTCGCTCGCTCTTTCCGGCGGGTATGCCAGGGAACCACACATGATCTCCGTGTACGATGTTCTCTCCATGTTGGGATCCAGCCCGCAGCTGCAATGGCTTGATCTCGATCTGGTCCTCTTCCAAACCGGAAACCCAGGACGCCGCGTCAGCCTTCCGTCTTTGGAGTTGCTCCAGCTACACGAGCTCAGCGATCCTCTCGTTGAGCTACTGGAACATCTGGACGTTTCGTTAAATGCTCGCCTCACCCTCCTTCCACATCGCGTCGGAAACGGCGAGGAGCTGAAGCCAATCCTCCAGCCGCTGCTCAGACACTTGCGTGACGCACCTGCTGCTTACGTGGCTCCTGCGACGATGCTCACGCTCAATATAACCGAGATAGAGC
Source organism: Mycena amicta (assembly GCA_029282125.1). NCBI lineage: Eukaryota > Fungi > Basidiomycota > Agaricomycetes > Agaricales > Mycenaceae > Mycena > Mycena amicta. The sequence continues at coordinate 8,304 of JARIHP010000329.1, read as the reverse complement.
CACAGTGGTACTTCGATGTCATGATGTTTGCACGCACAGAGTTTCCGCACCACCCCACGCACCCCGCCATGCGCGCTTATGAACTGCTTTCGATTGGTGTATACCGACACTCACAGGAGGATCACTTCCCGCTATTGCGCGTTATCCTGGACCGTGACGGCGCTCTGTTTATGCACTTGCACACGGTAACACACCTGGATCTGCGCCTCGCCCACTTGCCGACAGACGCGTTTCGCTTTTTGGTGGAACTCTTTCTGTCTAGCGGCTCAGAGATTGTTCTCGAGGAAATCGCCATCACCGTTGGGCCGTCGGGGGATAGGTTCTGCGACGCGATGTATGAGCAGATCGTCGACTTCGAGAAAACTAGTGCGCCGGTATCTCTCCAGTTACGGAGCATCCTCATCGACGTCGACGTTTCCACCACAAAAAACCGCCGGATTCTTCGCAACCCAAATCACGCTTTCATCGGAACGCTCGCTAAACTTCTCTCCGCGATACGTAGTTTGAAGAAATCTCAGAAGGCACTGGAGAGGATTACAATCCAGGAGAAATGGACACCCATGCATAATCGTCCCAACTATGTGCCGCCGTCGGATGGCCACAAAGACTATCGATCGCGCTGGTTACCTGTGGAAGAACTTGTTGATGAATTTGTATGGCGACTGTAGCTACACGACGGACAGGTAGAGCCTTATCCGCAGATGTTGGATTCTGCGTTGACTCGTACGTTCCGTTCTAGTGCTTGAAAAGAACAATATTGAATCTGTGTTACTTCATTACCCTAGCTTCCTCTGTCTTTGCTTTAGAACCAGAACCATTATCAAACTTGCTCTCCCCAAGCTCGATGTCCTCTCGTAACCCAACCGGAAATGTCGACTCGGTATCTGCAGTACTAGCCTCTAACCCCCCGAGTTGAATACTGGACATCTCCCCCGCACTTCCGGCAGCTCTATCGATAACAGCATGCTTCGAGTGTGCGAGAATTATAATCATCGTTGGGTATATTCCCTAGGAACCGTTCAACAATGGATTGGGCGGACGTAAGCGGGGAAACAAACCACAAAGGTGCTCGACGAGTAGTCAAACATCATCATGAGTATCGTGAGCGTAGTGTTGGAGTTTATCGTGTCTTCGACGATTGGAATATCTCCGATGACTTGAATTAACTGCAAAATATTCAACTCTTGGTTGGGAAAGCACGGGAGGAGAAACACACGAAAAAGAGGAAATAAAAGAAGCCCGACTCGACAAGGAGCATCAAGATTCTCTGGACCTGTGATGGTTGTTTTCTTCGTGAAGCTGTTCGTGCTGGAGCTACCAGAGCTGTAAAGCGGTGCAACGACGCTTCGATGTTTCCTATCTTGAGGTCAAACTACATCCATTGACTTACCGTGGAACCAACGCACCAAGCCGTGTGTCCAATCATCAGAGTCGTCACCGCGGTTGTCACCATTGGCATAATATACGTGGCCTCCTGCACGTTCTTGCAGAAGGCAGGTTTTTCGAAGCTCCCGAGGACGATCTCCGACCCGGCAACGGCGACGCAGTACGTCAGCAGAACGGTTGCGACTGCAAGGTAATATTATAACGGGGATGTTCATTTTCCAAATTGACGCACCAGTTGATCCAAGCAGTAAGCCGCAGGGAATGAGGAATATCCATGGATTGTAATACCTCCCCAACACACGCACTCGGTGAATAATTATTGCATCACCAAGCAGGGACTGTGTGTTGTGCATAAGTCGCAAACTTTAAGAACCGAACAGCCGCGTACCATATAGGCGTAGAGTGCATCCAGCGCCGAGATAATATTGAATATCCGTTTATTCGCGCTAGCCAGCTTGTCGGAGATCGAATCTCCTGGCTGCAGTTGCATCAACACGAGCTTGCCCTCCAGGATGAACGTGGTGAGGTCGAGGGTCCAGAGAACGAATGCAATTGCAAACATGGTGAAGAGGGCGAGGGAGAAGAAGATATAGGTGCGTAGGTTGTGCCGGTCTTTACGGCTGTGAATGTGTGAGGACAAAGGACTGAGAGAAGGCGCGACATAGAGACTCACAAGAGGAGGAAGCTGGCTTTGATGACAAGGGCGGCGTAAACGGCTGCCAACAAGTTTGGTCACTATATAGCTCTTCAGTCATAGTGAAGAACCCACTCATCCAGAAGGTATGGTGCGAGATCGCAATGAAGCCGTGGACCCAGTCTCGCCCGACGCCCTGGAGAACAGCAACTTCATCGGGTGTCATGCTTTCGAGGGGAAGCGTTCAGGATGGAATGAGCTGGTCTCTGTGGAGCTGCTTGAGTGCTCGTTTTTATGCTAGCATCATCCAATCCTGTACACTGATACCTAAAATGGGCCCTGCGGTTGACAGCTGGCACTATGACTGTACAGCTGTCAATGCAGTGAATTACCGGTGTTGAATGGTCCATGCTATGAGCCGACTTCAGGCCTCGCTCAGCGCGAGGGAAGGTTGCTTACTGTTGGTCCATTCAGTTGTCGTTGAATAAGTACTTCTGAATCGTCCCTTGACAATGCACTAGTAGGATTCCCAGGCCTTGACAAAATGTGGAGCAATCACGAACAATCGCGGGCGACTATCAACGTGTGAGCAGTACAATTGGACAGATAGACGCTGGGTCCATGAGCAACGCTGAGGAAGGCTGAGTTTGGTATGGAGTTGAACTGTCATTCCACGCACACTGTGGGAAGGACGCGCGCGTTGGGAACCCGCACGAACCCGCACCGTTGCTGGTTACGAACCTGCAAACGTGCGAGTTGGAAACTCGCAAACACGGTAAATGGATGCAAGTTGCCAACCTGTATCGGTGTGGGTTGGCAACTCGCACCGGTACGGAGTTCGTAACCCGCACGGTTGTGCGAACGCACCCGTGTGTTCGTGGAGGACAGAAGGAACTTCTTGAAGGAAGCCGGTAGGAATGATGGCCTGCGGTGATTGCATCGTGGCTGCAGCACGGACATCATTACTGCTGTCTCTTCGCACCACCATGGACAAGTGGCTTCGGGTATTGTTCAGCCCCGAGCTCAAATCCATCGTCCCAAAAGTATTGATCTTGAGCATGGTCAGAACTCTCCGCAACTTGGTCAAGACGACTAAACCTACCCTAGTTCAGCCGGGAAGCGGAGGTGTGGCACAACATACCCGAGTTCGACATCCTCGCCCAGAGAATACTCATTCCTGGAGCCTCCCCGCTCTCCCCGTACCTCCACTGCACCCACGACGCATCGGTCTGCCAGCTCACCATCGGCGAAGGGCTGGTCAACGCTGCCGCGAGCGTTACCGCATTGGCATTCTCCCCGCTGGTCGACCTCCGCAAGACATACGTTCTCGTCGCAGGCATTGCAGGCGTAAATCCCAAAATCGCGACAATCGGCTCGGTAACCTTTGCGCGATATGCTGTCCAAGTCGGGCTGCAGTACGAGATAGACGCGCGAGAGATCCCGCCGGGGTGGGATACGGGCTACTTTGCACAAGGGACGAAAGAGCCTGGACGGTTTCCGGAGATTTTGTACGGCACGGAGGTGTTTGAGGTCAACGATGCACTACGGAGGCGGGCGTTTGCTGCCGCGGAAAAAGCTCAGCTGAAAGACACAGACGAATGCAAAGAGCTACGCACCGGATACAAAGCGTCTACCACTCTGGCAGCTGCAATCTCCCCGCCTTCCATCGTCCTCTGCGATACACTGACTTCCGACACCTTCTGGGGTGGCTCCCTCCTCGGCACGGCCTTCGAGAACACCATGACGACGTTCACCAACGGGTCGGGCGTATACTGCACCGCGCAGCAAGAGGACAACGCCATCCTCGCAGTCTTTCACCGTGCCTCGCTCGTCCGACGTGCCGACTTTGCCCGCATCGTCATTATGCGCTCCGCATCCAACTTCGACCGCCCACCAGACGGAAGAGCTGCATTGGAGAGTCTTCGAGGACCGTCTCCAGGGTTCGCACCGGCGCTGAGAAACCTGTACGTCGCTGGAGTGAAGGTCGTGGAGCTGATACTGGGGGAATGGGACGACACCTTCGAGCGCGGTGTAAGGCCGACGAATCGTGTTGGGGGACGTATTCCGAGCGTTGAAAGTGGATGTGGATGATTCGACGCGTACGGGGGCGGGTGTTCCGACACCAGAGAGGGGCGGAATTGTAGCTGGTAGAGCTGGAGAGTCACGAGTGTCGGCGAGGGTTTCCGAGTCCGGGTTGACTCCAGTGCTGGTTCAGAACAGAAAATGGAATGACTGGCGAATTTACTATGCAGAATTCCGCAGGATGAGCCTGAAATGGCATCGAGGGGAAAGGCAGCAGCGTCACGCCAGTGACGCGGATCAAAAACGTTCCGTGATCGGGACGGACCGCGGACCGGAGTCGCCACGACTTGAATAACCTGGCGGCGGAATGGGAGATCCACCCAAACCAGGCTCATTTTGCCTGCACACTCTTGCTGCCGCTGGTGCCAGAGTCCACGCGCAACTCCGAGTCCATCGAAGATGCAAAGCAATGTGCACAGCCTACTCCTGACAGTTAGTGCGGGTCCGGCAGCGTTGACTCGACGCGGCAAACGAAATCGTATATATACCGCTCTTGAACGATCCGCACACTAAACCATGCACACCGAAACCCCACGCCTCACCCTCCGAGAAATAACGCTCGACGACGTTGAGAACATCTACGCACTCGACTCGATCCCCGACAACGCGCGCTATCAGACCTGGCCTCCACGGACACGTGAAGAAGCTCAACATTTCGTCGAAGAAAATGTCTACTGCGCGACAGAGTCACCACGCGCGTTCGTCGAGCAGGCTGTTCTGATCCGGACTTCGGGGCTGTTCATCGGACGTGTCGGTGCACACATCGACCGCGCGGCACGAACAGCCGAGCTGTGGTTCTCCTTCATTGCCGAGTGCGCAGGGCAAGGGGTACGCGACGGAAGCCGTTACGGCGCTAATCGAGATACTACGCGCCGAACGGGAATGCAAAACGCGTGCCGAACTATGACCGCTTGCTCATCGAGTGCGATCCGCGCAACACCCGCTCCAGCAAACTCGCAGAACGCGTAGGGTTTTGTGATGGAAAGCTGCACGGAGAAGGCGTTCGAGTGCAAGGGCGAATGGGTCGGGAGCATGGTTTATATACGCGGAAGGTGGCATCAAGTGCTGAATGAATTGTAATCCTTGGCAGAACCAAACCTGCTGAAAATTCCATCCTTTTAGGACCGACGCTGTACTCGAGCCACAATTATTATTTGTGTCAAAACTAGGACAAGAAAATTCCAGAATCCAAGCACTCTTCTCAGTCTGATGTCAAAGGCGTCAAAATCAACGGCAACCCAGACTTCTGCTCCTTCTCGCGCAACACCCCCCGGGCGCTGGATCTGCCCAACAAGGACAGGACCAATACCTCCCTCGGGGAGCGCCGGGTTCGATCTCGAACGCACGGACGAGCGTGAAGAGGATGGCTTTCAACCTGATGTGAGGAGTTGGTTGGATGAGAACAGCAAGGAGGGAAGCAAGACGAACTCACTCGGCGAGGGAGAATCGGAACCCGATACAGTTGTTTGGGCCAGCGAAGAACGTGAATAGGTTTGCCCAGATGCCGGGGACGCCATTGGCCGCATCGGGGGTGTGGTCCCAGCGTTCGGGTCTGTGTGGGAGGCGCGTTAGTACATCACAAGCCGCGTTGAAGCTATGGATACCAACTTGAATTCAGGAGCATCCTCGCCCCAAATCTCCTGCGACGTGTTTACCGCCTTGATCGGGAGGTGAATAACTTGGCCCTTGGAGATCCTAAACCCCAAGCACTCAATTAAAAACTCGTCCGAATCGGGGAAATGCGAAAGACTGACGGTAAACTCCAGTGTTCCCTGCCCTGCTTATCAATAACGGGCTTGCTGAGCGGTATAACATCATCCGCCATCGCCGTGCGTTGTCTAAATGGCACCGGCGCATGTACCCGGAGCGTCTCCCGCACGACTTGCTCGAGATACGGTACGCGTTGAGTTGGTCAGTGTGGGGTTGTCCGTGCCGACGGTGAGCAGCTCTTCGCGGAGTTTGGTTTGTATTGCTTTGTTCAGGGAGAGGGCGTGTAGGGCCCAGGCGGATGCCGAGCTGCTGTTGTTTAGGATGAGACAGTACTTGCTGAGTACACGTACCTGGTGGTTTCATGTCCGGCAATGAAAAAACGCAGGGATCTCTGTGCATACGTTTGTCAAAGGGCCAGCACAGCAGACATGGGACGTACGCGCCAACAAGCTCGACGTCGCTCAGTTTCTGACTGTCTGGCACGCTCGCCGACAGATTAGCCTTCAATAAAATGGACAACAGATTCACGGCGTCCGCTGAGCGTATTATCGTCCTTGTCCTGCTGCGCTTCTTCCGATAAGCTAGCCTTGCTCTGCTTGACGATCTGGCTCCCGATGGCAAACATGCGAGTACGCGCGGAACGCAAGGCGTGCTGGCCAGGGAGCGGCTGTGGGTGCACAGTTATAATTTCATGTGTTGAATTGTCGTAAGTAGAAAACGCACCAACCACTTCAGAATGGGAATTATTCTTTGAGAGAGACGGATCTTTGCGTAGAAAATTGGATTTGGGTGAGTGGAAGAGGTCGGGTAAACAAGTCGTTAAGTTCATCCGATTTGCCATGCGGGGAAAGGGCGTTGAACTCGTATCCGAAACCTATAACCATATATCAGAACTAAACGGAGAGGAACCAAGATAAGAGCGTGTTACGCACCGGCACGACCGATAATGTTGAGAGTCATCTGACGAAGGGCCCAGGTAGACCTCGATGGTACCGCGTTTGCTGGGCGATTTCGCTCTTCCAGAAGTCGCGCAGCTGGAAGGACTCTGAGTAATGAACCGTTGAGGATACTTGCTGCTCACCTCGACAGCCTTGTCCACGAATATCTCTGTGACTTCTCGAATTTGGGAGAGGCCGAAGGCTGGATTCTGGTACCCGTCAGACGACGTTCAAAATGGCGACCGCGCACTCACCATAACGCGCCGCTGCAAAACAATCACTATTCATGTCGCAGGTAGGGTAATGGAGGTCAAACACACCTGGCGTTTGTGCTGGTCGCCGACTACCACGAGAATACCTTGTTCGTTGATTAGCTACAGTATCGCAACCGAGCAGTCGAAGGGAACTGACTTTCGTCCATGATACGCCCCAACAACGCCGCCATTGGTGTCCTCTCGCACGTAGATATCGCTGGTGCGTGATGATATGGTTGAGCGCCTTTAGATCGGAGGTGTACAGCCTCAGAGACCTGCCGCAGACGATGGTGAATAGAGAGAGTGTGTGTGAAGGAAAAACGGCGAACGCTGAACAATCCGTGGAAGAGGAAGCTGGGCCCACACTCCTTGCTCCATTCGCTCGTCTTGTTCGGATTGTCCTGAAACAAAGTCAGTACCGTCCGATGTTCGCCATTGAGGTCAGGCTCACCGTCATCTGCTTGGAATTTCCCAAGATGAAAGTCGGCATCGCGGGACCAGGCAGAATTTTGCGCAGTGGGGAGGTGAGGTTGCGGTACAGAATCAAGAGGAGATGGAGAAGAAAATGGACGACGACCGTCGCGGCAATGGGGAGGAGTATCTGGGTGAGCATCGAGTTGAGGATTGAATGGCTACTCGAAAACCAGGCTGCTTTATACTACACCGATTTGAAGAGTCTACGAGCGTCATAGTGCAGTCTGCGGTGAACACCCGGGTAAATTCGCATCGAAGACGTCAAAAAACCCACCAGCAGATGCCCGCCCGCGATGCGATGTCATTCTGAGGATGGTCAGAAATGAGTATAGCCGGTTGTTCGACCGTTCATTGGCTTTCCGAGTCGGCGGCATGTCATGGTCGTACGCGCGTAAGCTTCGGATATGCGCCGCGATGCGACCGGCAGCGGACATGGACAGCGGCATCGGCGGATAAGCAGGACATGGTGGGAGAAGAGAAGGACGTTGACGGTCACTTATTCAGCCGTGACGGGCCGGCCCGGAAGTGGCTGGCGCCGTTGATGTCTGCAAATCTAAGAATCGTTGGGTGAACCGTTGACTGCGAAGAGACGATCTAACAATTCCGTGGTCCGCCCTGTCCAACGTCGCACAGCGAGACGAGAACCCGTATTTACCACTCCAAGTTGGAAGATCGTGAATCATGGGAGATGCCAAACCATGCTCATTCTTGGACTGCATACTCTTGCTAGTGCCAGAGTCCACGAACAACTCCGAGTTCATCGTTCCTTTGACGCTATAAAGCAATTGTACTCCTGACAGTCAATGGGGGTCCGGCAGCGTTGACT
>JARIHP010000328.1:0-21478 GCA_029282125.1 Mycena amicta | reverse complement strand
CGCTGCGAAAATCTCCATACTATGCCCGTAAACACGTCTGTTCCACCGCCTGTATGACTCATTGCCAAAATCAACGCCATCATCATGATCGCCATTGCTACATGCACGTCCTCACCGAAATCGTTATAAACGCTATCCCAATGCCCACGTCCTCATCTGCATCAACTCCACCGCTGCGAAAATCTCCATGCTATGCCCGTAAACACGTCTGTTCCCCCGCCGGTATGCGTAACATCCATATCCCAATGCCCACGTCCTCATCTGCATCAACTCCACCGCTGCGAAAATCTCCATACTATGCCCGTAAACACGTCTGTTCCACCGCCTGTATGACTCATTGCCAAAATCAACGCCATCATCATGATCGCCATTGCTACATGCACGTCCTCACCGAAATCGTTATAAACGCTATCCCAATGCCCACGTCCTCATCTGCATCAACTCCACCGCTGCGAAAATCTCCATACTATGCCCGTAAACACGTCTGTTCCCCCGCCGGTATGACGGTACATCCATATATCCCAATGCCCACGTCCTCATCTGAATCAACTCCACCGCTGCGAAAATCTCCATACTATCCCCGTAAACACGTCTGTTCCCCCGCCGGTATGACGGTACATCCATATATCCCAATGCCCACGTCCTCATCTGAATCAACTCCACCGCTGCGAAAATCTCCATACTATGCCCGTAAACACGTCTGTTCCCCCGCCGGTATGACGGTACATCCATATATCCCAATGCCCACGTCCTCATCTGAATCAACTCCACCGCTGCGAAAATCTCCCTACTATGCCCGTAAACACGTCTGTTCCCCCGCCGGTATGACGGTACATCCATATATCCCAATGCCCACGTCCTCATCTGAATCAACTCCACCGCTGCGAAAATCTCCATACTATGCCCGTAAACACGTCTGTTCCCCCGCCGGTATGACGGTACATCCATATATCCCAATGCCCACGTCCTCATCTGCATCAACTCCACCGCTGCGAAAATCTCCATACTATGCCCGTAAACAGTCTGTTCCCCCGCCGGTATGACGGTACATCCATATATCCCAATGCCCACGTCCTCATCTGCATCAACTCCACCGCTGCGAAAATCTCCATACTATGCCCGTAAACACGTCTGTTCCACCGCCGGTATGACGGTACATCCATATATCCCAATGCCCACGTCCTCATCTGAATCAACTCCACCCCTGCGAAAATCTCCATACTATGCCCGTAAACACGTCTGTTCCCCGCCGGTATGACGGTACATCCATATATCCCAATGCCCACGTCCTCATCTGCATCAACTCCACCGCTGCGAAAATCTCCATACTATGCCCGTAAACACGTCTGTTCCACCGCCTGTATGACTCATTGCCAAAATCAACGCCATCATCATGATCGCCATTGCTACATGCACGTCCTCACCGAAATCGTTATAAACGCTATCCCAATGCCCACGTCCTCATCTGCATCAACTCCACCGCTGCGAAAATCTCCATACTATGCCCGTAAACACGTCTGTTCCACCGCCTGTATGACTCATTGCCAAAATCAACGCCATCATCATGATCGCCATTGCTACATGCACGTCCTCACCGAAATCGTTATAAACGCTATCCCAATGCCCACGTCCTCATCTGCATCAACTCCACCGCTGCGAAAATCTCCATACTATGCCCGTAAACACGTCTGTTCCCCCGCCGGTATGACGGTACATCCATATATCCCAATGCCCACGTCCTCATCTGCATCAACTCCACCGCTGCGAAAATCTCCATACTATGCCCGAAACACGTCTGTTCCACCGCCTGTATGACTCATTGCCAAAATCAACGCCATCATCATGATCGCCATTGCTAATGCACGTCCTCACCGAAATCGTTATAAACGCTATCCCAATGCCCACGTCCTCATCTGCATCAACTCCACCGCTGCGAAAATCTCCATACTATGCCCGTAAACACGTCTGTTCCACCGCCTGTATGACTCATTGCCAAATCAACGCCATCATCATGATCGCCATGCTATATGCACGTCTCACCGAAATCGTTATAAACACTATCCCAATGCCCACGTCCTCATCTGCATCAACTCCACCGCGCGAAAATCTCCATACTATGCCCGTAAAACGTCTGTTCCCCCGCCGGTTATGACGTACATCCTATATCCCAATGCCCACGTCCTCATCTGAATCAACTCCACCGCTGCGAAAATCTCCATACTATGCCCGTAAACACGTCTGTTCCCCCGCCGGTATGACGGTACATCCATATATCCCAATGCCCACGTCCTCATCTGCATCAACTCCACCGCTGCGAAAATCTCCATACTATGCCCGTAAACACGTCTGTTCCACCGCCTGTATGACTCATTGCCAAAATCAACGCCATCATCATGATCGCCATTGCTATATGCACGTCCTCACCGAAATCGTTATAAACACTATCCCAATGCCCACGTCCTCATCTGCATCAACTCCACCGCTGCGAAAATCTCCATACTATGCCCGTAAACACGTCTGTTCCCCCGCCGGTATGACGGTACATCCATATATCCCAATGCCCACGTCCTCATCTGCATCAACTCCACCGCTGCGAAAATCTCCATACTATGCCCGTAAACACGTCTGTTCCACCGCCTGTATGACTCATTGCCCAATCAACGCCATCATCATGATCGCCATTGCGATATGCACGTCCTCACCGAAATCGTATAAACGCATCCCAATGCCCACGTCCTCATCTGCATCAACTCCACCGCTGCGAAAATCTCCATACTATGCCCGTAAACACGTCTGTTCCACCGCCTGTATGACTCATTGCCAAAATCAACGCCATCATCATGATCGCCATTGCTATATGCACGTCCTCACCGAAATCGTTATAAACACTATCCCAATGCCCACGTCCTCATCTGCATCAACTCCACCGCTGCGAAAATCTCCATACTATGCCCGTAAACACGTCTGTTCCCCCGCCGGTATGACGGTACATCCATATATCCCAATGCCCACGTCCTCATCTGAATCAACTCCACCGCTGCGAAAATCTCCATACTATGCCCGTAAACACGTCTGTTCCCCCGCCGGTATGACGGTAATCCATATATCCCAATGCCCACGTCCTCATCTGCATCAACTCCACCGCTGCGAAAATCTCCATACTATGCCCGTAAACACGTCTGTTCCACCGCCTGTATGACTCATTGCCAAAATCAACGCCATCATCAGATCGCCATTGCTATATGCACGTCCTCACCGAAATCGTTATAAACACTATCCCAATGCCCACGTCCTCATCTGCATCAACTCCACCGCTGCGAAAATCTCCATACTATGCCCGTAAACACGTCTGTTCCACCGCCTGTATGACTCATTGCCAAAATCAACGCCATCATCATGATCGCCATTGCTACATGCACGTCCTCACCGAAATCGTTATAAACGCTATCCCAATGCCCACGTCCTCATCTGCATCAACTCCACCGCTGCGAAAATCTCCATACTATGCCCGTAAACACGTCTGTTCCCCGCCGGTATGACGGTACATCCATATATCCCAATGCCCACGTCCTCATCTGAATCAACTCCACCGCTGCGAAAATCTCCATACTATCCCCGTAAACACGTCTGTTCCCCCGCCGGTATGACGGTACATCCATATATCCCAATGCCCACGTCCTCATCTGAATCAACTCCACCGCTGCGAAAATCTCCATACTATGCCCGTAAACACGTCTGTTCCCCCGCCGGTATGACGGTACATCCATATATCCCAATGCCCACGTCCTCATCTGAATCAACTCCACCGCTGCGAAAATCTCCCTACTATGCCCGTAAACACGTCTGTTCCCCGCCGGTATGACGGTACATCCATATATCCCAATGCCCACGTCCTCATCTGAATCAACTCCACCGCTGCGAAAATCTCCATACTATGCCCGTAAACACGTCTGTTCCCCCGCCGGTATGACGGTACATCCATATATCCCAATGCCCACGTCCTCATCTGCATCAACTCCACCGCTGCGAAAATCTCCATACTATGCCCGTAAACACGTCTGTTCCCCCGCCGGTATGACGGTACATCCATATATCCCAATGCCCACGTCCTCATCTGCATCAACTCCACCGCTGCGAAAATCTCCATACTATGCCCGTAAACACGTCTGTTCCACCGCCGGTATGACGGTACATCCATATATCCCAATGCCCCGTCCTCATCTGAATCAACTCCACCCCTGCGAAAATCTCCATACTATGCCCGTAAACACGTCTGTTCCCCCGCCGGTATGACGGTACATCCATATATCCCAATGCCCACGTCCTCATCTGCATCAACTCCACCGCTGCGAAAATCTCCATACTATGCCCGTAAACACGTCTGTTCCACCGCCTGTATGACTCATTGCCAAAATCAACGCCATCATCATGATCGCCATTGCTACATGCACGTCCTCACCGAAATCGTTATAAACGCTATCCCAATGCCCACGTCCTCATCTGCATCAACTCCACCGCTGCGAAAATCTCCATACTATGCCCGTAACACGTCTGTTCCCCCGCCGGTATGACGGTACATCCAATATCCCAATGCCCACGTCCTCATCTGCATCAACTCCACCGCTGCGAAAATCTCCATACTATGCCCGTAAACACGTCTGTTCCACCGCCTGTATGACTCATTGCCAAAATCAACGCCATCATCATGATCGCCATTGCTATATGCACGTCCTCACCGAAATCGTTATAAACGCTATCCCAATGCCCACGTCCTCATCTGCATCAACTCCACCGCTGCGAAAATCTCCATACTATGCCCGTAAACACGTCTGTTCCCCCGCCGGTATGACGGTACATCCATATATCCCAATGCCCACGTCCTCATCTGCATCAACTCCACCGCTGCGAAAATCTCCATACTATGCCCGTAAACACGTCTGTTCCACCGCCTGTATGACTCATTGCCAAAATCAACGCCATCATCATGATCGCCATTGCTACATGCACGTCCTCACCGAAATCGTTATAAACGCTATCCCAATGCCCACGTCCTCATCTGCATCAACTCCACCGCTGCGAAAATCTCCATGCTATGCCCGTAAACACGTCTGTTCCCCCGCCGGTATGACGGTACATCCATATATCCCAATGCCCACGTCCTCATCTGCATCAACTCCACCGCTGCGAAAATCTCCATACTATGCCCGTAAACACGTCTGTTCCACCGCCTGTATGACTCATTGCCAAAATCAACGCCATCATCATGATCGCCATTGCTACATGCACGTCCTCACCGAAATCGTTATAAACGCTATCCCAATGCCCACGTCCTCATCTGCATCAACTCCACCGCTGCGAAAATCTCCATACTATGCCCGTAAACACGTCTGTTCCCCCGCCGGTTATGACGGTACATCCATATATCCCAATGCCCACGTCCTCATCTGAATCAACTCCACCGCTGCGAAAATCTCCAACTATCCCCGTAAACACGTCTGTTCCCCCGCCGGTATGACGGTACATCCATATATCCCAATGCCCACGTCCTCATCTGAATCAACTCCACCGCTGCGAAAATCTCCATACTATGCCCGTAAACACGTCTGTTCCCCGCCGGTATGACGGTACATCCATATATCCCAATGCCCACGTCCTCATCTGAATCAACTCCACCGCTGCGAAAATCTCCCTACTATGCCCGTAAACACGTCTGTTCCCCCGCCGGTATGACGGTACATCCATATATCCCAATGCCCACGTCCTCATCTGAATCAACTCCACCGCTGCGAAAATCTCCATACTATGCCCGTAAACACGTCTGTTCCCCGCCGGTATGACGGTACATCCATATATCCCAATGCCACGTCCTCATCTGCATCAACTCCACCGCTGCGAAAATCTCCATACTATGCCCGTAAACACGTCTGTTCCCCCGCCGGTATGACGGTACATCCATATATCCCAATGCCCACGTCCTCATCTGCATCAACTCCACCGCTGCGAAAATCTCCATACTATGCCCGTAAACACGTCTGTTCCACCGCCGGTATGACGGTACATCCATATATCCCAATGCCCACGTCCTCATCTGAATCAACTCCACCCCTGCGAAAATCTCCATACTATGCCCGTAAACAGTCTGTTCCCCCGCCGGTATGACGGTACATCCATATATCCCAATGCCCACGTCCTCATCTGCATCAACTCCACCGCTGCGAAAATCTCCATACTATGCCCGTAAACACGTCTGTTCCACCGCCTGTATGACTCATTGCCAAAATCAACGCCATCATCATGATCGCCATTGCTATATGCACGTCCTCACCGAAATCGTTATAAACACTATCCCAATGCCCACGTCCTCATCTGCATCAACTCCACCGCTGCGAAAATCTCCATACTATGCCCGTAAACACGTCTGTTCCACCGCCTGTATGACTCATTGCCAAAATCAACGCCATCATCATGATCGCCATTGCTACATGCACGTCCTCACCGAAATCGTTATAAACGCTATCCCAATGCCACGTCCTCATCTGCATCAACTCCACCGCTGCGAAAATCTCCATACTATGCCCGTAAACGTCTGTTCCCCCGCCGGTATGACGGTACATCCATATATCCCAATGCCCACGTCCTCATCTGCATCAACTCCACCGCTGCGAAAATCTCCATACTATGCCCGTAAACACGTCTGTTCCACCGCCTGTATGACTCATTGCCAAAATCAACGCCATCATCATGATCGCCATTGCTATATGCACGTCCCACCGAAATCGTTATAAACACTATCCCAATGCCCACGTCCTCATCTGCATCAACTCCACCGCTGCGAAAATCTCCATACTATGCCCGTAAACACGTCTGTTCCCCCGCCGGTATGACGGTACATCCATATATCCCAATGCCCACGTCCTCATCTGCATCAACTCCACCGCTGCGAAAATCTCCATACTATGCCCGTAAACACGTCTGTTCCACCGCCTGTATGACTCATTGCCAAAATCAACGCCATCATCATGATCGCCATTGCTACATGCACGTCCTCACCGAAATCGTTATAAACGCTATCCCAATGCCCACGTCCTCATCTGCATCAACTCCACCGCTGCAAAATCTCCATACTATGCCCGTAAACACGTCTGTTCCCCCGCCGGTATGACGGTACATCCATATATCCCAATGCCCACGTCCTCATCTGAATCAACTCCACCGCTGCGAAAATCTCCATACTATCCCCGTAAACACGTCTGTTCCCCCGCCGGTATGACGGTACATCCATATATCCCAATGCCCACGTCCTCATCTGAATCAACTCCACCGCTGCGAAAATCTCCATACTATGCCCGTAAACACGTCTGTTCCCCCGCCGGTATGACGGTAATCCATATATCCCAATGCCCACGTCCTCATCTGAATCAACTCCACCGCTGCGAAAATCTCCCTACTATGCCCGTAAACACGTCTGTTCCCCCGCCGGTATGACGGTACATCCATATATCCCAATGCCCACGTCCTCATCTGAATCAACTCCACCGCTGCGAAAAATCTCCATACTATGCCCGTAAACACGTCTGTTCCCCCGCCGGTATGACGGTACATCCATATATCCCAATGCCCACGTCCTCATCTGCATCAACTCCACCGCTGCGAAAATCTCCATACTATGCCCGTAAACACGTCTGTTCCACCGCCTGTAGAACTCATTGCCAAAATCAACGCCATCAATGATCGCCATTGCTAATGCACGTCCTCACCGAAATCGTTATAAACGCTATCCAATGCCCACGTCCTCATCTGCATCAACTCCACCGCTGCGAAATATCCATACTATGCCCGTAAACACGTCTGTTCCCCCGCCGGTATGACGGTAAATCCATATCCCAATGCCCACGTCCTCATCTGCATCAACTCCACCGCGCGAAATCTCCATATGCCCGTAAACACGTCTGTTCCACCGCTGTATGACTCATTGCCAAAAATCAACGCCATCATCATGATCGCCATTGCTATAGCAACGTCCTCACCGAAATCGTTATAAACACTATCCCAATGCCACGTCCTCATCGCACAACTCCACCGCTGCGAAAAATCTCCATACTATGCCCGTAAACACGTCTGTTCCCCCGCCGGTATGACGGTACATCCATATATCCCAATGCCCACGTCCTATCTGCATCAACACTCCACCGCTGCGAAAATCTCCATACTATGCCCGTAAACACGTCTGTTCCACGCCTGTATGACTCATTGCCAAAATCAACGCCATCATCATGATCGCCATTGCTACATGCACGTCCTCACCGAAATCGTTATAAACGCTATCCCAATGCCCACGCTCATCTGCATCAACTCCACCGCTGCGAAAATCTCCATACTATGCCCGTAAACACGTCTGTTCCACCACGCCTGTATGACTCATTGCCAAAATCAACGCCATCATCATGATCGCCATTGCTATATGCACGTCCTCACCGAAATCGTTATAAACACTATCCCAATGCCCACGTCCTCATCTGCATCAACTCCACCGCTGCGAAAATCTCCATACTATGCCCGTAAACACGTCGTTCCACCGCCTGTATGACTCATTGCCAAATCAACGCCATCATCATGATCGCCATTGCTACATGCACGTCCTCACCGAAATCGTTATAAACGCTATCCCAATGCCCACGTCCTCATCTGCATCAACTCCACCGCTGCGAAAATCTCCATACTATGCCCGTAAACACGTCTGTTCCACCGCCTGTATGACTCATTGCCAAAATCAACGCCATCATCATGATCGCCATTGCTACATGCACGTCCTCACCGAAATCGTTATAAACGCTATCCCAATGCCCAGTCCTCATCTGCATCAACTCCACCGCTGCGAAAATCTCCATACTATGCCCGTAAACACGTCTGTTCCCCCGCCGGTATGACGGTACATCCATATCCCAATGCCCACGTCCTCATCTGCACAACTCCACCGCTGCGAAAATCTCCATACTATGCCCGTAAACACGTCTGTTCCACCGCCTGTATGACTCATTGCCAAAATCAACGCCATCATCATGATCGCCATTGCTAATGCACGTCCTCACCGAAATCGTTATAAACGCTATCCCAATGCCCACGTCCTCATCTGCATCAACTCCACCGCTGCGAAATCTCCATACTATGCCCGTAAACACGTCTGTTCCACGCCTGTATGACTCATTGCCAAAATCAACGCCATCATCATGATCGCCATTGCTATATGCACGTCCTCACCGAAATCGTATAAACACTATCCCAATGCCCACGTCCTCATCTGCATCAACTCCACCGCTGCGAAAATCTCCATATGCCCGTAAACACGTCTGTTCCCCGCCGGTATGACGGTACATCCATAATCCCAATGCCCACGTCCTCATCTGAATAATCACCGCTGCGAAAATCTCCTATATGCCCGTAAACCGTCTGTTCCCCCCGCGGTATGACGGTAATCCATATATCCCAATGCCCAGTCCTCATCTGCATCAACTCCACCGCTGCGAAAATCTCCATACTATGCCCGTAAACACGTCTGTTCCCCGCCTGTATGACTCATGCCAAAATCAACGCCATCATCATGATCGCCATTGCTATATGCACGTCCTCACCGAAATCGTTATAAACACTATCCCAATGCCCACGTCCTCATCGCATCAACTCCACCGCTGCGAAAATCTCCATACTATGCCCGTAAAACGTCTGTTCCCCCGCCGGTATGACGGTACATCCATATATCCCAATGCCCACGCCTCATCTGCATCAACTCCACCGCTGCGAAAATCTCCATACTATGCCCGTAAACACGTCTGTTCCACCGCCTGTATGACTCATTGCCAAAATCAACGCCATCATCATGATCGCCATTGCTATATGCACGTCCTCACCGAAATCGTTATAAACGCTATCCCAATGCCCACGTCCTCATCTGCATCAACTCCACCGCTGCGAAAATCTCCATACTATGCCCGTAACACTCTGTTCCACCGCCTGTATGACTCATTGCCAAAATCAACGCCATCATCATGATCGCCATTGCTATATGCACGTCCTCACCGAAATCGTTATAACACTATCCCAATGCCCACGTTCCTCTGCTCAAACTCCACCGCTGCGAAAATCTCCATACTATGCCCGTAAACACGTCTGTTCCCCCGCCGGTATGACGGTACATCCATATATCCCAATGCCCACGTCCTCATCTGAATCACTCCACCGCGCGAAATCTCCATACTATGCCCGTAAAACGTCTGTTCCCCCGCCGTGGTATGACGGACATCCATATATCCCAATGCCCACGTCCTCATCTGCATCAACTCCACCGCTGCGAAAATCTCCATACTATGCCCGTAAACACGTCTGTTCCACCGCCTGTATGACTCATTGCCAAAATCAACGCCATCATCATGATCGCCATTGCTATATGCACGTCCTCACCGAAATCGTTATAAACACTATCCCAATGCCCACGTCCTCATCTGCACAACTCCACCGCTGCGAAAATCTCCATACTATGCCCGAAACACGTTGTCCCCCGCCGGATGACGGTACATCCATATATCCCAATGCCCACGTCCTCATCTGCATCAACTCCACCGCTGCGAAAATCTCCATACTATGCCCGTAAACACGTCTGTTCCACCGCCTGTATGACTCATTGCCAAAATCAACGCCATCATCATGATCGCCATTGCTATATGCACGTCCTCACCGAAATCGTTATAAACGCTATCCCAATGCCCACGTCCTCATCTGCATCAACTCCACCGCTGCGAAATCTCCATACTATGCCCGTAAACACGTCTGTTCCACCGCCTGTATGACTCATTGCCAAAATCAACGCCATCATCATGATCGCCATTGCTATATGCACGTCACCGAAATCGTTATAAACATATCCCAATGCCCACGTCCTCATCTGCATCAACTCCACCGCTGCGAAAATCTCCATACTATGCCCGTAAACGTCTGTTCCCCCGCCGGTATGACGGTACATCCATATATCCCAATGCCCACGTCCTCATCTGAATCAACTCCACCGCTGCGAAAATCTCCATACTATGCCCGTAAACACGTCTGTTCCCCGCCGGTATGACGGTACATCCTATATCCCAATGCCCACGTCCTCATCTGCATCAACTCCACCGCTGCGAAAATCTCCATACTATGCCCGTAAACACGTCTGTTCCACCGCCTGTATGACTCATTGCCAAAATCAACGCCATCATCATGATCGCCATTGCTAATGCACGTCCTCACCGAAATCGTTATAAACACTATCCCAATGCCCACGTCCTCATCTGCATATCAACTCCACCGCTGCGAAAATCTCCATACTATGCCCGTAACACGTCTGTTCCACCGCCTGTATGACTCATTGCCAAAATCAACGCCATCATCATGATCGCCATTGCTACATGCACGTCCTCACCGAAATCGTTATAAACGCTATCCCAATGCCCACGTCCTCATCTGCATCAACTCCACCGCTGCGAAAATCTCCATACTATGCCCGTAAACACGTCTGTTCCCCCGCCGGTATGACGGTACATCCATATATCCCAATGCCCACGTCCTCATCTGAATCAACTCCACCGCTGCGAAAATCTCCATACTATCCCCGTAAACACGTCTGTTCCCCCGCCGGTATGACGGTACATCCATATATCCCAATGCCCACGTCCTCATCTGAATCAACTCCACCGCTGCGAAAATCTCCATACTATGCCCGTAAACACGTCTGTTCCCCCGCCGGTATGACGGTACATCCATATATCCCAATGCCCACGTCCTCATCTGAATCAACTCCACCGCTGCGAAAATCTCCCTACTATGCCCGTAAACACGTCTGTTCCCCCGCCGGTATGACGGTACATCCATATATCCCAATGCCCACGTCCTCATCTGAATCAACTCCACCGCTGCGAAAATCTCCATACTATGCCCGTAAACACGTCTGTTCCCCCGCCGGTATGACGGTACATCCATATATCCCAATGCCCACGTCCTCATCTGCATCAACTCCACCGCTGCGAAAATCTCCATACTATGCCCGTAAACACGTCTGTTCCCCCGCCGGTATGACGGTACATCCATATATCCCAATGCCCACGTCCTCATCTGCATCAACTCCACCGCTGCGAAAATCTCCATACTATGCCCGTAAACACGTCTGTTCCACCGCCGGTATGACGGTACATCCTATATCCCAATGCCCACGTCCTCATCTGAATCAACTCCACCCCTGCGAAAATCTCCATACTATGCCCGTAAACACGTCTGTTCCCCCGCCGGTATGACGGTACATCCTATATCCCAATGCCCACGTCCTCATCTGCATCAACTCCACCGCTGCGAAAATCTCCATACTATGCCCGTAAACACGTCTGTTCCACCGCCTGTATGACTCATTGCCAAAATCAACGCCATCATCATGATCGCCATTGCTACATGCACGTCCTCACCGAAATCGTTATAAACGCTATCCCAATGCCCACGTCCTCATCTGCATCAACTCCACCGCTGCGAAAATCTCCATACTATGCCCGTAAACACGTCTGTTCCACCGCCTGTATGACTCATTGCCAAAATCAACGCCATCATCATGATCGCCATTGCTACATGCACGTCCTCACCGAAATCGTTATAAACGCTATCCCAATGCCCACGTCCTCATCTGCATCAACTCCACCGCTGCGAAAATCTCCATACTATGCCGTAAACACGTCTGTTCACGTCCTCACCGAAATCGTTATAAACGCTATCCCAATGCCCACGTCCTCATCTGCATCAACTCCACCGCTGCGAAAATCTCCATACTATGCCCGTAAACGTTGTTCCACCGCCTGTATGACTCATTGCCAAATCAACGCCATCATCATGATCGCCATTGCTATATGCACGTCCTCACCGAAATCGTTATAAACGCTATCCCAATGCCCACGTCCTCATCTGCATCAACTCCACCGCTGCAAAATCTCCATACTATGCCCGTAAACACGTCTGTTCCCCCGCCGGTATGACGGTACATCCATATATCCCAATGCCCACGTCCTCATCTGCATCAACTCCACCGCTGCGAAAATCTCCATACTATGCCCGTAAACACGTCTGTTCCACCGCCTGTATGACTCATTGCCAAAATCAACGCCATCATCATGATCGCCATTGCTACATGCACGTCCTCACCGAAATCGTTATAAACGCTATCCCAATGCCCACGTCCTCATCTGCATCAACTCCACCGCTGCGAAAATCTCCATGCTATGCCCGTAAACACGTCTGTTCCCCCGCCGGTATGACGGTACATCCATATATCCCAATGCCCACGTCCTCATCTGCATCAACTCCACCGCTGCGAAAATCTCCATACTATGCCCGTAAACACGTCTGTTCCACCGCCTGTATGACTCATTGCCAAAATCAACGCCATCATCATGATCGCCATTGCTACATGCACGTCCTCACCGAAATCGTTATAAACGCTATCCCAATGCCCACGTCCTCATCTGCATCAACTCCACCGCTGCGAAAATCTCCATACTATGCCCGTAAACGTCTGTTCCCCCGCCGGTATGACGGTACATCCATATATCCCAATGCCCACGTCCTCATCTGAATCAACTCCACCGCTGCGAAAATCTCCATACTATCCCCGTAAACACGTCTGTTCCCCCGCCGGTATGACGGTACATCCATATATCCCAATGCCCACGTCCTCATCTGAATCAACTCCACCGCTGCGAAAATCTCCATACTACTGCCCGTAAACACGTCTGTTCCCCCGCCGGTATGACGGTACATCCATATATCCCAATGCCCACGTCCTCATCTGAATCAACTCCACCGCTGCGAAAATCTCCCTACTATGCCCGTAAAACGTCTGTTCCCCCGCCGGTATGACGGTACATCCATATACCCAATGCCCACGTCCTCATCTGAATCAACTCCACCGCTGCGAAAATCTCCATACTATGCCCGTAAACACGTCTGTTCCCCCGCCGGTATGACGGTACATCCATATATCCCAATGCCCACGTCCTCATCTGCATCAACTCCACCGCTGCGAAAATCTCCATACTATGCCCGTAAACACGTCTGTTCCCCCGCCGGTATGACGGTACATCCATATATCCCAATGCCCACGTCCTCATCTGCATCAACTCCACCGCTGCGAAAATCTCCATACTATGCCCGTAAACACGTCTGTTCCACCGCCGGTATGACGGTACATCCATATTCCCAATGCCCACGTCCTCATCTGAATCAACTCCACCCTGCGAAAATCTCCATACTATGCCCGTAAACACGTCTGTTCCCCCGCCGGTATGACGGTACATCCATATATCCCAATGCCCACGTCCTCATCTGCATCAACTCCACCGCTGCGAAAATCTCCATACTATGCCCGTAAACACGTCTGTTCCACCGCCTGTATGACTCATTGCCAAAATCAACGCCATCATCATGATCGCCATTGCTATATGCACGTCCTCACCGAAATCGTTATAAACACTATCCCAATGCCCACGTCCTCATCTGCCATCAACTCCACCGCTGCGAAAATCTCCATACTATGCCCGTAAACACGTCTGTTCCACCGCCTGTATGACTCATTGCCAAAATCAACGCCATCATCATGATCGCCATTGCTACATGCACGTCCTCACCGAAATCGTTATAAACGCTATCCCAATGCCCACGTCCTCATCTGCATCAACTCCACCGCTGCGAAAATCTCCATACTATGCCCGTAAACACGTCTGTTCCCCCGCCGGTATGACGGTACATCCATATATCCCAATGCCCACCTCATCTGCATCAACTCCACCGCTGCGAAAATCTCCATACTATGCCCGTAAACACGTCTGTTCCACCGCCTGTATGACTCATTGCCAAAATCAACGCCATCATCATGATCGCCATTGCTATATGCACGTCCTCACCGAAATCGTTATAAACACTATCCCAATGCCCACGTCCTCATCTGCATCAACTCCACCGCTGCGAAAATCTCCATACTATGCCCGTAAACACGTCTGTTCCCCCGCCGGTATGACGGTACATCCATATATCCCAATGCCCACGTCCTCATCTGCATCAACTCCACCGCTGCGAAAATCTCCATACTATGCCCGTAAACACGTCTGTTCCACCGCCTGTATGACTCATTGCCAAAATCAACGCCATCATCATGATCGCCATTGCTACATGCACGTCCTCACCGAAATCGTTATAAACGCTATCCCAATGCCCACGTCCTCATCTGCATCAACTCCACCGCTGCGAAAATCTCCATACTATGCCCGTAAACACGTCTGTTCCACCGCCTGTATGACTCATTGCCAAAATCAACGCCATCATCATGATCGCCATTGCTATATGCACGTCCTCACCGAAATCGTTATAAACACTATCCCAATGCCCACGTCCTCATCTGCATCAACTCCACCGCTGCGAAAATCTCCATACTATGCCCGTAAACACGCTGTTCCACCGCCTGTATGACTCATTGCCAAAATCAACGCCATCATCATGATCGCCATTGCTACATGCACGTCCTCACCGAAATCGTTATAAACGCTATCCCAATGCCCACGTCCTCATCTGCATCAACTCCACCGCTGCGAAAATCTCCATACTATGCCCGTAAACACGTCTGTTCCACCGCCTGTATGACTCATTGCCAAAATCAACGCCATCATCATGATCGCCATTGCTACATGCACGTCCTCACCGAAATCGTTATAAACGCTATCCCAATGCCCACGTCCTCATCTGCATCAACTCCACCGCTGCGAAAATCTCCATACTATGCCCGTAAACACGTCTGTTCCCCCGCCGGTATGACGGTACATCCATATATCCCAATGCCCACGTCCTCATCTGCATCAACTCCACCGCTGCGAAAATCTCCATACTATGCCCGTAACACGTCTGTTCCACCGCCTGTATGACTCATTGCCAAAATCAACGCCATCATCATGATCGCCATTGCTATATGCACGTCCTCACCGAAATCGTTAAACGCTATCCCAATGCCCACGTCCTCATCTGCATCAACTCCACCGCTGCGAAAATCTCCATACTATGCCCGTAAACACGTCTGTTCCACCGCCTGTATGACTCATTGCCAAAATCAACGCCATCATCATGATCGCCATTGCTATATGCACGTCCTCACCGAAATCGTTATAAACACTATCCCAATGCCCACGTCCTCATCTGCATCAACTCCACCGCTGCGAAAATCTCCATACTATGCCCGTAAACACGTCTGTTCCCCCGCCGGTATGACGGTACATCCATATATCCCAATGCCCACGTCCTCATCTGAATCAACTCCACCGCTGCGAAAATCTCCATACTATGCCCGTAAACACGTCTGTTCCCCCGCCGGTATGACGGTACATCCATATATCCCAATGCCCACGTCCTCATCTGCATCAACTCCACCGCTGCGAAAATCTCCATACTATGCCCGTAAACACGTCTGTTCCACCGCCTGTATGACTCATTGCCAAAATCAACCCATCATCATGATCGCCATTGCTATATGCACGTCCTCACCGAAATCGTTATAAACACTATCCCAATGCCCACGTCCTCATCTGCATCAACTCCACCGCTGCGAAAATCTCCATACTATGCCCGTAAACACGTCTGTTCCCCCGCCGGTATGACGGTACATCCATATATCCCAATGCCCACGTCCTCATCTGCATCAACTCCACCGCTGCGAAAATCTCCATACTATGCCCGTAAACACGTCTGTTCCACCGCCTGTATGACTCATTGCCAAATCAACGCCATCATCATGATCGCCATTGCTATATGCACGTCCTCACCGAAATCGTTATAAACGCTATCCCAATGCCCACGTCCTCATCTGCATCAACTCCACCGCTGCGAAATCTCCATACTATGCCCGTAAACACGTCTGTTCCACCGCCTGTATGACTCATTGCCAAAATCAACGCCATCATCATGATCGCCATTGCTATATGCACGTCCTCACCGAAATCGTTATAAACACTATCCCAATGCCCACGTCCTCATCTGCATCAACTCCACCGCTGCGAAAATCTCCATACTATGCCCGTAAACACGTCTGTTTCCCCCGCCGGTATGACGGTACATCCATATATCCCAATGCCCACGTCCTCATCTGAATCAACTCCACCGCTGCGAAAATCTCCATACTATGCCCGTAAACACGTCTGTTCCCCCGCCGGTATGACGGTACATCCATATATCCCAATGCCCACGTCCTCATCGCATCAACTCCACCGCTGCGAAAATCTCCATACTATGCCCGTAAACACGTCTGTTCCACCGCCTGTATGACTCATTGCCAAAATCAACGCCATCATCATGATCGCCATTGCTATATGCACGTCCTCACCGAAATCGTTATAAACACTATCCCAATGCCCACGTCCTCATCTGCATCAACTCCACCGCTGCGAAAATCTCCATACTATGCCCGTAAACACGTCTGTTCCACCGCCTGTATGACTCATTGCCAAAATCAACGCCATCATCATGATCGCCATTGCTACATGCACGTCCTCACCGAAATCGTTATAAACGCTATCCCAATGCCCACGTCCTCATCTGCATCAACTCCACCGCTGCGAAAATCTCCATACTATGCCCGTAAACACGTCTGTTCCCCCGCCGGTATGACGGTACATCCATATATCCCAATGCCCACGTCCTCATCTGAATCAACTCCACCGCTGCGAAAATCTCCATACTATCCCCGTAAACACGTCTGTTCCCCCGCCGGTATGACGGTACATCCAATATCCCAATGCCCACGTCCTCATCTGAATCAACTCCACCGCTGCGAAAATCTCCATACTATGCCCGTAAACACGTCTGTTCCCCCGCCGGTATGACGGTACATCCATATATCCCAATGCCCACGTCCTCATCTGAATCAACTCCACCGCTGCGAAAATCTCCCTACTATGCCCGTAAACACGTCTGTTCCCCCGCCGGTATGACGGTACATCCATATATCCCAATGCCCACGTCCTCATCTGAATCAACTCCACCGCTGCGAAAATCTCCATACTATGCCCGTAAACACGTCTGTTCCCCCGCCGGTATGACGGTACATCCATATATCCCAATGCCCACGTCCTCATCTGCATCAACTCCACCGCTGCGAAAATCTCCATACTATGCCCGTAAACACGTCTGTTCCCCCGCCGGTATGACGGTACATCCATATCCCAATGCCCACGTCCTCATCTGCATCAACTCCACCGCTGCGAAAATCTCCATACTATGCCCGTAAACACGTCTGTTCCACCGCCGGTATGACGGTACATCCATATATCCCAATGCCCACGTCCTCATCTGAATCAACTCCACCCCTGCGAAAATCTCCATACTATGCCCGTAAAACACGTCTGTTCCCCCGCCGGTATGACGGTACATCCATATATCCCAATGCCCACGTCCTCATCTGCATCAACTCCACCGCTGCGAAAATCTCCATACTATGCCCGTAAACACGTCTGTTCCACCGCCTGTATGACTCATTGCCAAAATCAACGCCATCATCATGATCGCCATTGCTACATGCACGTCCTCACCGAAATCGTTATAAACGCTATCCCAATGCCCACGTCCTCATCTGCATCAACTCCACCGCTGCGAAAATCTCCATACTATGCCCGTAAACACGTCTGTTCCACCGCCTGTATGACTCATTGCCAAAATCAACGCCATCATCATGATCGCCATTGCTACATGCACGTCCTCACCGAAATCGTTATAAACGCTATCCCAATGCCCACGTCCTCATCTGCATCAACTCCACCGCTGCGAAAATCTCCATACTATGCCCGTAACACGTCTGTTCCCCGCCGGTATGACGGTACATCCATATATCCCAATGCCCACGTCCTCATCTGCATCAACTCCACCGCTGCGAAAATCTCCATACTATGCCCGTAAACACGTCTGTTCCCCCGCCGGTATGACGGTACATCCATATATCCCAATGCCCACGTCCTCATCTGCATCAACTCCACCGCTCGCGAAAATCTCCATATATGCCCGTAAACACGTCTGTTCCCCCGCCGGTATGACGGTACATCCATATATCCCAATGCCCACGCCTCATCTGCATCAACTCCACCGCTGCGAAAATCTCCATACTATGCCCGTAAACACGTCTGTTCCACCGCCGGTATGACGGTACATCCATATATCCCAATGCCCGTCCTCATCTGAATCAACTCCACCGCTGCGAAAATCTCCATACTATCCCGTAAACATCTGTTCCCCCGCCGGTTATGACGGTACATCCATATATCCCAATGCCCACGTCCTCATCTGAATCAACTCCACCGCTGCGAAAATCTCCATACTATGCCCGTAAACACGTCTGTTCCACCGCCTGTATGACTCATTGCCAAAATCAACGCCATCATCATGATCGCCATTGCTATATGCACGTCCTCACCGAAATCGTTATAAACACTATCCCAATGCCCACGTCCTCATCTGCATCAACTCCACCGCTGCGAAAATCTCCATACTATGCCCGTAAACACGTCTGTTCCACCGCCTGTATGACTCATTGCCAAAATCAACGCCATCATCATGATCGCCATTGCTATATGCACGTCCTCACCGAAATCGTTATAAACACTATCCCAATGCCCACGTCCTCATCTGCAAACTCCACCGCTGCGAAAATCTCCATACTATGCCCGTAAACACGTCTGTTCCACCGCCTGTATGACTCATTGCCAAAATCAACGCCATCATCGATCGCCATTGCTACATGCACGTCCTCACCGAAATCGTTATAAACGCTATCCCAATGCCCACGTCCTCATCTGCATCAACTCCACCGCTGCGAAAATCTCATACTATGCCCGTAAACACGTCTGTTCCCCCGCCGGTATGACGGTACATCCATATATCCCAATGCCCACGTCCTCATCTGAATCAACTCCACCGCTGCGAAAATCTCCATACTATCCCCGTAAACACGTCTGTTCCCCCGCCGGTATGACGGTACATCCATATATCCAATGCCCACGTCCTCATCTGAATCAACTCCACCGCTGCGAAAATCTCCATACTATGCCCGTAAACAGTCTGTTCCCCCGCCGGTATGACGGTACATCCATATATCCCAATGCCCACGTCCTCATCTGAATCAACTCCACCGCTGCGAAAATCTCCCTACTATGCCCGTAAACACGTCTGTTCCCCGCCGGTATGACGGTACATCCATATATCCCAATGCCCACGTCCTCATCTGAATCAACTCCACCGCTGCGAAAATCTCCATACTATGCCCGTAAACACGTCTGTTCCCCCGCCGGTATGACGGTACATCCATATATCCCAATGCCCACGTCCTCATCTGCATCAACTCCACCGCTGCGAAAATCTCCATACTATGCCCGTAAACACGTCTGTTCCCCCGCCGGTATGACGGTACATCCATATATCCCAATGCCCACGTCCTCATCTGCATCAACTCCACCGCTGCGAAAATCTCCATACTATGCCCGTAAACACGTCTGTTCCACCGCCGGTATGACGGTACATCCATATATCCCAATGCCCACGTCCTCATCTGAATCAACTCCACCCCTGCGAAATCTCCATACTATGCCCGTAAACACGTCTGTTCCCCCGCCGGTATGACGGTACATCCATATATCCCAATGCCCACGTCCTCATCTGCATCAACTCCACCGCTGCGAAAATCTCCATACTATGCCCGTAAACACGTCTGTTCCACCGCCTGTATGACTCATTGCCAAAATCAACGCCATCATCATGATCGCCATTGCTATGCACGTCCTCACCGAAATCGTTATAAACGCTATCCCAATGCCCACGTCCTCATCTGCATCAACTCCACCGCTGCGAAAATCTCCATACTATGCCCGTAAACACGTCTGTTCCACCGCCTGTATGACTCATTGCCAAATCAACGCCATCATCATGATCGCCATTGCTACATGCACGTCCTCACCGAAATCGTTATAAACGCTATCCCAATGCCCACGTCCTCCATCTGCATCAACTCCACCGCTGCGAAAATCTCCATACTATGCCGTAAACACGTCTGTTCCCCCGCCGGTATGACGGTACATCCATATCCCAATGCCCACGTCCTCATCTGCATCAACTCCACCGCTGCGAAAATCTCCATACTATGCCCGTAAACACGTCTGTTCCACCGCCTGTATGACTCATTGCCAAAATCAACGCCATCATCATGATCGCCATTGCTATATGCACGTCCTCACCGAAATCGTTATAAACGCTTATCCCAATGCCCACGTCCTCATCTGCATCAACTCCACCGCTGCGAAAATCTCCATACTATGCCCGTAAACACGTCTGTTCCCCGCCGGTATGACGGTACATCCATATATCCCAATGCCCACGTCCTCATCTGCATCAACTCCAC